>LPNX010684120.1:92107-127107 GCA_001517045.1 Pseudotsuga menziesii | reverse complement strand
TATCAATTTTCTGAGAGTTCTGGATGTTTGTCACTTCTAGTTGAAACATTGGTCACCTCAAAGACTGCAAATATCCCACAATCTGATGTTTTCTTTATTTCATCCAATTTTTTGATGCAATATCTATAGCCATTACATACCATAGCCTTATGGTGTTTTACCTACAACAAGCAATACATGGAATGATTACATAACAATTCAATATTAATTTATGAATAACTTTGTATTTATGCACCCATACATGGAAAAGAACAACATGTACATCAAAATGTAATTTACAAAATAACAGATTTAGAGTGATTTATTAATATGCTTACTTTCTTATCTTTTAAAGCATATGCTTAATCGATTTCCCTTTATGTAAGATTTGTATATCCATTACGATGTGTTGCTTTTACCAATGAAGTCACACCTTCCCATGATATTCCATGACCCAATTGTTCACATCGTTCAATCCATACCTTCATCCAGTCAAGATTTTTTGTGATGTATAAATGAATTGCATCCCACTCTCGACCAACTGCACGATGACAATAAACATTAAACTTCAAGACATATGTAAATTTTATGAACAAAGTATAAGCTCTTAATTGATGCAATAAATTGAATATGCAATTAGAATATGTACGATATAATTAACATCCACTAGCTAATAATTACCTTTAACCTTCCTCGATCTACCTTTCCCATTCAAAATAGTTATTGGAGTCTGGATCACAAATGCGACGTAAATTGAGCTTTGACGCTAACTTAGGAATATAGTCACTAACATACAACATGTTTTGGTATACCATATATCCTTCCATCATAGAACCCTCAACACGTGCTCATTATCTCACCAAACCCTTCATAAATTTCAAGTGCCTCTCAACCATCCACATGGACCTTGAGTGCACAAGTCCACACAATTCAATATCCTCAACTTGGGGTATGAGGTAGTGGTCTTGTGCATTGAAAAATTTTGAAGGTAGATGCTTCTGCATTTCACACATGAGACGAGGAATTTCTCCCCTCCAATACTTTTTATCTTCTATATGGATTTATTTAGATGTCAATCATCCACAAGTGACACAAACCAATAAACGATAATTACCAAAAAAAACATTAAATTACATAACATGAATTATTACACAAGCAACTAATTGATAGTTACCTCATGTATTTCCCAAGATTATATATAACTTATTTGACATTGTTGTCGAAGTTATCTGGGAGAGAGAGAGGTAGAACATATTATATCAATATACAAACCACGCCATTTTTAAACTAAGAGTATACAAACAAGAAAACAAATTTATGCAATAAAATGAAAAAATATATATATGGACATAACAATAATAATTACCTTTATGAAGACATGCCAATCGTGCATTTTGACCCCTACAAAATCACCTTTTTTGTTATGATATTCTTCAAGTTCGCACAAAATCCAGTGGGAAATTTAATTTTTCGCATCAATTCTTTAACAACATTACTTTGCTTCTCTGTAAACATCCATGGAATTGAGTTTATATTAATTTGGTCTTCGTTGCTATGAAATTGAATGACGTATTTCGTTGCATGGTTTCCTTCTTGAATGTATTTGCAAACTTTCACAATTTTATCTTTCTCGCTGCTTATCTGCAGTAGTCGCCATAATGTTTCAGTCGCATTCTTTCCAATATGCATTGTATCAAACAAATGAGCAATTTGTAGGTGCTCATAGTAGGGAAACCTGTTGAATTGTATAGGATAACTTTTCATTCCTCGTGGAATCCCATTAATGCCTTCATAATCATGAAGGACATCATGAATATTAGTTAGTAACTAAATTACAGAAATCAGTTATGGCCACTACAGTTAACAACTCACGATAAAAATTAAAATACATAACAATTCATATACGATGATCCATACGTACCAACTTGACGATTTCTATTGTATTGCATCTTCCAATGGTGAGGTGTCATTCTCCATGGTTTTAATGCAGTCTCTTTCTTCCCATTGAAAATAATTTTTTGGTTGTTCTATACCTATGATTCTTAGAGAGAAAATGCCTATACTCATCAAACACCTCATTTATTAATCTTTTTGAGTGACAAGACTTGATCTTAGGACCACAAACTAGACATGCAAATTTACCCTTTGTCTGAAGACCTACAATATAAAGATATGGAATATCTATGTCAATTATAATTTTATATAAACTATATTAACTAATTCATATAATTAAATGCAATTAAAGTGGAACCTAAAAATACAAACCACAAAATTGGGTTAACCATGGCACATCGTGTATTGTCCATACAACCATTGCATGGAATAGAAATTTTCTTTGTCGTATTGGTCTAGATACGTCATACATAGTGATGTCATTCCATAACTTCAGTAGCTCATCTATAAGAGGTTCGATATATACATTCATATCTTTGACTTGGTACTTACCTGATTGATTTGAAGTACATATAAAAGATATAATTATGAGAGCCATTAAGATATATATATATGACATTAGGAAACATAATATGACAAATGAGATTCCATGACTACATTAGAAATAAAACAGTTGTAGATGCAAAATACCTGGAATAATCATTGACAACATTATGTGCTCCCTCTTTATTGACAACCAGGGAGGAATGTTATTGTTGATAACAAAAATAGGCCACAATATGTAAATGGATTTCATTTGTGCAAATGGATTAACACCATCTGCTGCCAAAGAAATCCTAAGATTACGGGGTTCTTCTTTAAAGTGAGGCCACTTTTCCTCAATATCTCTAAATGCAGAACTATATGTAGAAATTCAAATAACATCATCTTGAGTTCTGTTCCTAGCATGGTAATCCATAAATTGTGCTATGTTATTGCACCTGAACAGTCGTTGCAAACATGGAATGATGGGAACATAATGAAGAACCTTGTGAGGGACCTTTTTTGTTACTTGATCTGTCTGATATCTATTTAGATGAAATTCCAAAAATTCTGTTGCAAATTCATGTTGATTATAATATATAACATGGTCATCAAGACATGCATGAATTGCTTCATATAAATGCATTCCAATCTCTTTCATGATGGAAGATAAATCTCTATATGTGTGAGGCAAAATATTTTATGGTGGTAAAAAAAGTTTAGCTATTAAGCTACATTAAATAAAAATAAAAATAGAGTTAGTATAATATATAAATAATATTAATGAAACACACTTCATCCGTATTAATTTCAATTATGAATTAACAATACAATTATTAGAGGAGTAAAGATAAACTTTATTACGATCATATATATGTGATGGATTGTTTTACATACCTTAGCATCCATGTGATTTATATGTTTGAAAGACCATTCATAACATTCAAGTTCATTATCAACAATATAGCAGAGAGAAGATTTGTTTTGGAGCCTTCATACAGGGGTTCATATTCCTTATCGAGAAGAGGCATATCGTGAACATCATCAAAGTCATCAATATTTTCATTATCATTATCATCATCATCATCCATTCTAACATTAAATGAATCATGGATAAATGTATTTGTACCATCATCTTCAACTATGTTATCAGTATGTTCATGTTCTTCAATATGATCAATCATTTGTTCTCCATTAAACATAGACGCTCCATGATCCTCCGATACTTTTTCTGAAAGAACTTCCTCTGGACGATATGACGGAGGATGTATTTCCTTTATAAATACATGAATACATCAATAGTTAATATTTAATATAAGAAATATTAAAATAATACATACATTTAGCAAAGAAAAAAAATATTAAAAAAATTATAATGCTAAACCTACAAACGGATGATATTCATTCCCCCCCTCAGCATCTCCATGTTCCCTACAATGTTTTGTGGTTGTTGCGATCAATATTCTTCTCCTCTTAAATCCCCTGCATTGACTACATGGACAATAACATTTCCCATCACCCCTTCATTTCGCGGCATCCCATAGTCTAGCAAGCAATTGTCGGTTTTCTTCGTTTGGATCAGGGACATTGCTATTTGACATTTTTTCACAAACTTCGTGAATGAATACTATCAACAATCTTAAAAAATCAAGTTCCACGAATCACAATTTTTGTCAAACGGTGGTTTGTTAAAAAATAAAAAAATTCTCGCAAACTGTCTGTCGAAGAAAAAAAATTCCCTAAATTGGTCATCAAAGAATAAAACAATTCCTCAAATCGTTCATCGAGGAATAAACAATTTCCACAAACTGTTCGTCGAGGAATAAATAATTTCCACAAACCGTCCGTCGCTTCTATAGCAAACATGTCGAAATGTTTAAAAAATTTTATATTTAAAATTCCACAGTCATCGGATATCCGACGAACTGAACCTAGTTACCTTTGTTAGCATGCCTTTTTACAATTTTGAAACAAGTAGCATAGGATCGTCAAAAGTGCGATGACCACACCTTCCCTAGTCGTCGAACAACAGACGATCGTCCCTTACAAGGTCATTGCAAATTCAACCATGTGACATCGCTTAATTGCCATAATGGTGTGTCGCAAAACCTACGAGGAGGAAAGTCAAAAATTTGACGACTGTGCAAGATGACAAAAAAAACGGAACTTGCAGTACTTTTCATCATTGCAATTCGACAAAAACATACTTTACATCGGATGTCGTCAGATTTTGGGATCAAATCCTATTGTGTTGTCATGCTTACCACTTTCATTTGTAGGTTCATTCTATGGATGTAGTTCTCTTATGAATCTTAGTTTCCATTAACTCCCACGAATTTGAACAAAATTTCCCAAGAAAGAAGGAGTCTCGATCAGATACAATGGAATTGGGGAAACCAAAATGAAGCCATATATGCTAGAAAAAAAAATGTGTAGTCCCTTCTCCTATCACTTGTTTCTTACAAGGCACCAAAACACACAGTTTGCTAAATTTGTCCATAACAACATATAGATAATCATGAATTTTCTTGGACATAGGAAAACCCCATACAAAATCCATTAAGATAGTTTCCATGGATGATAAGGTACAGGAAGTGGGATATACAAACTCGATTTTTTGTTACTTGGTTTTCTAGTGGCATACATCATGTATCGATTTACATATTTGGACATAGTGTCATACATCTAAGGCCAATTACAATAGTGTTGTAACTGAGTTTTTTTTCCTATATCCAAATGACCATAAAATTTGTGAGAATTATTTGCTTCTATAATTACATGCACTCTTTCATCTTTTGGAATACAAAATTTACCGAGATAATATAACAATTTTTTATGTACATGATAATCAATTTCTTCCACTTTTTTCGTAAACATCCTTAAAATATTCATCTCCAGCATACTTTTCAATGTAACCTTCTTGAGCTAAATAATTATGAACATTGTAAAAAAATGGATGCATTATCAAAAGTGCTAGATATCATATCGACAACTTTGTTTTGTATACCTTTCTTGTACCTAAAATAACTAAATGGAATTGTAGCAAGAATCCCATCCAACAAAAATGACATGGTTGTTGTAGCTTAGTTTGTGATGGGAGATACTACAAAGGTTGATGATCCTATGGATGATTGTCTCGTTTCCCATCAAATAGTATTTCCACTTCTTGACACTCTAAACAAATCATACAATTCTTTTTCATAAGTAGGATACATTCTTACTGCACCAGTGAAGGTCTCGGAATGGTAACAAACTAGTTTCCTACTTTGTATTAACACAAGTTCCCCAATGGCATAATCACTTGCATCCGTTTCAATCTCAAATGGTTGTTGTAAATCTAGCATTACTAGAACTACCCACTAAAAGACTTGCAAAGCATGTAAAGTGTTAGATTTGAGAACCCATACATTTACAGACCAATATGAGAGCTATTGGAAAGGAATTATGCAGTGGAATAATTAAGATCAAAGTACACTGAGCAATGAATTCATGACACAAATTTCAAAGTAATTGGACAAGAATTGCTCAAATAATCACAGCATTAATCTTCATTCATTGATCAATAATATAATGATTATATAATAAGGATACTTCAAATGCTAAAGATAGGATTCGAATCTATCAGTTCTAACTGACTGATTAGCTAAATCAATGTGGAAAAATCATAGTTGGAGCTCATGCATAACTGGAGCTAGAGCTGGAATTGGAGGATAACTTAGCATAACTACTTACCTACCACAACCAACTGAAGGACTCTATTGGTGGCACCCAGAGTGGGATCCTATAATGTATGGATTGGTCTATGAGGCACATAAACTCATGCATGAATATGCAGTAAGTAGCATATAACCTCTAGGCGTGTCCCCCATACTCTAGTACAGTGATAATAACTTAGTTAGGAAAAATGACCAAATATACTATATTGGACAAAGGAGGATTAATTAATCCTAACATAAAGGAGATGCAATAAAAAAAAGAGTTAGTAATGGGCTTCCTCCAATATTGAATTTCCCCATGAAACTCCTAACCTTTGTTACATTATTAGATTTAGGCCACTGCAAAATGGATTCAACTTTTGAGGGATCAATTTTCAATTCACCACCCCTAACTATATAGGTCAAATATGTTGAATATGGTTGCCATTGATGTCAAAGGAGTTCAGTAATGATAAAGTAATAACAAAAGAATGTTGATTAAATAGTCTAAAGAGATTTGTGGAAGCCAAAATAACACAATTGGCCAAGCAGAGTCGGAAGCATTATAATGCTAAGTTTCCATGAAGTGAAGATTTGGATGGCCCATATCATAAGAGAGAGAAATATCAATGGTATAGAATTGGTTCCACATTTCCAAGGTGCTAGCTTGTTAAAACTACGGAAAGACTATAGCAGAAGAGATTTGCAGAATTCATGTTTGAGAATTTATGAAAAGCACACCCGCAATCTGCAATTATGGAAGAAGTTTTGTGGAAGATGAATTGCGGAATAAATTTCAAGAAAAGTTGAAAAGTAGACCCGCAATCCTCAATCCACAATTGCAGAATAAGTTTTGTGGAAGATGAAATGTAGAAGCAGTTTCAAGAAAAGTAAAAAAGCAGACCCGCAATCCACAACCCACAATTGCAAAATGAAGGAGTTTCTGCAGATTGTAGAAAGGGCGACTGCGAAAAGAACATTGTGGAAGGTTAATTGTGGAAATTTTAACTTCAGAAAGGAGCATTGCGGACACCACTTTGCAGAGAGATCGTTGCGAAATTTTAATGGCGTAAATACAACTTGCAGAAAGAAAATTGTGGAAAGGACATTGCGGAAAGGAAATTGTGGAAGGTCGTGACTGATAAATTTAAATAGAGTTAAAAATGATAAACGAAGAGGTAATTTTGAATTGGTTTAAATTGTTTGTGAAAAGTCATGTTGAAGATGCGTGGCTATTCGATGAAGAGATACGTTTGAGGGTATATAAACAATGCTTTAAACTTCCAAATAAGTATCTTTATACATTCAATTGGAATATCCATAGGTGTATAGAAGTCAGAGATCAAATTATCATATAAGGGTGGTTGGGAGGCGCTAGGGCAGGCTACAGGCCTGCAAGGGGGTCGTACATTTCTTCTAGTGGTATCTAGTAAATAGGGTATCGAAACATACCTTCAGTAGTAGTTGATAGACCATGGGGTATGTTGATGAACCGAGGTTGTAGTTGATGTAAAACTACAAGGCAATCAACAGGAGTAGAAAGTCCAACCTGAAAGGATTCAAACAATCCCATGCAAAGATGGTTCTAACCCCAAGCTATTTGGGATAACTAACTCCTATGGATATAAGGCCTCCACTGGAACAAGGTTTTCTGATATGAATGGATATGTTATTCCTATGTGGAAGATATGAATTTGTTTAAAGTAACAGTGAACTGAACTGTCTGGATAAACTGAAACTGTAAATGTTGATGATGTATGATTGAACAATTAGATGAATAATATATAGCAAAAGTTTAATCCAATATATCAAAATATAGATCAAATTTATTTTTTTCTAGCCTCAAATAGAACTAAAACAATTAAAATTGAATTGTTTTATCCAAAGAGATTAAGTGCATAATTCTTCTAACATAGAAATACTAATTGAAAAATCATTATTTGCAAGGGTGACTGTTCATTAGCTGCAATTGATAATATATGAATTCAATAGAGAAATCTATTTAATGCATAATTAACACTGTAACTTAGTAATGAAAAATCAATACAGATATTAGTGTGTCCAGTAATAATGCAACATATAATCGTAATATCAGAAAAAATAAGAGAACAAACAAGTTTCACTAAAGAAATTCAATGAATAATCAAAAGATGACAAAACAAATGATCTGAATTTTATTGAAAATGTAACAAATTATAGTTCTACAAAAATTACAAAGTATCTCTAGTCCTTCCTTTGTGGTTGTGTCTCCTATAGTCCTCTAGGGTCACTCCTGTGAGCTATGTCCTCCCCTCTATATTATAAATCCATCTCTTTACATAATCATTAAAAAATATTACAGAGAAACAAATCCTCTAAATAAATGGGGATCACAAAATATGGTTTCATGATTTTCCAAGGGGAGATTTCCACTTGGAAAATGCATCTAATAAATCTACTATATCCTGATATTGGGCATGATCTAGTTGCAATTGAGCTTTGAAAATCAACGACTCAATCTCCTTTTTCTTAACTTTCTCCCATTTTCAAAGAAAGTGGTTGATCCTTGTCTGCGAAGTGAAAGGGAACTTAATCCATTCCTCGATCTCTACTATTTAAAGGTGATCAAGCTGTTGAATCTGCTCCCTAGCTTTCAAAAAATCCCTTTCGATTTATTCCATATTGAGTTTTGAAGGCATACCATCTTCAATTGGATCCATCAGTGGTAAGTCCAGAAAGCTTAATAAATTTTCTGATGCGAACCACCTCTTTTTGTAGGCTACATGTCCGTTCTGAATGGTGGACTCTATTGATTCACAAGAATTATCCCAATATTCTAAGGAGATATTAATCCTCCTCAGCTTGATATTGTCAAGAACTAGCACACCTTCAAGTATGTCCTTGATATACCTCTGCTAGTCCACCAAATTATCATATGTTTTAGTTGCTTCCTTCCTCCTTTGATTATGATCATATAAGAGGTCGGATTGTTGTTCAAAGGAATTGTAAGTCTCTTGCATTTAATTCAATGCTTTGAACAAACCAACCATCACCTTGTGAAGTTCATCCTGGATCCTAGAATCTAATTCTTTAAATTCCTCCTCTGTAAACTTGGAAAAAGAGGAAGTAACAAATATGAATTGGAAATATTTCAAGTGTTGTTAAAGGGTTGCAAATTTTTCAACATGTTTAACATTGATCCCTTGTGATTCTTCAAGCTTTTGCTTGAGAAGATTATTCTACTCTCGCAATTTTTTAAGTTGGTCCGCATAACCATCCTTCAACTCTTGCATCTCACTTTGATGATGTGCCATTTCATGTGATTGTTCCTGCTTAATATTTTGCAACTCCTGTTCTTTCATCTCAATTTCCTTGTTGAGTGAGGAAATTGAGTCATACTTAGCTCCTACAAAGGATCCCATGGAAGCTACAGTATCTAAGGCCACTTGCTTAAAATCTATAGATGTTCTCTTCAATATGATTTAATTAGGCATTATGTTTCCTCCCTAGATCTTTTAGATCCTTTCTTCACTATAGCCTTCTCTGCCCTACTCCAAAAATACTCTCCTATTGATACAACTGCATCCTCACCAAAATATGCTACTTCATCAACTGTACGGGTTGATAGCTCAAGAATTGTTACCAAAGGTGCAGGATGGAGAATGACAGGGGTAGGAATAGGTATGCTCACTTGAGGAATTATAATGGGTGGTGTGTGAGCATGGGAAGTGAAAGGTGAAGGAATGGAAGCAACAATAGAAATAGTGGGTTCAACAAAGGTGGTACAAATAGATTTATCACCAGGTTGTGAAGATAATGGAGGGGATTGTGATGATGTTACCTAGATAGGAACATAAGGTAGTTCAAATGTTGCTGAAAAAATAGGCAAAGTGGGAAAAGGAATAGTAACTGGGATGGGAAGATATATAGAGGATTTTCCATTACTAGGAGTAATGACTTGGGAAAAATGAATTTCTAAGAAAGAATAATCATTAATCAAACCTTCGAGAGGATTCCCAGATGCTTAGGTCATCGAGACAATGGAAGGCAGGATGGTAGGAACAATGATTGGGAATTAATAACTAGAGGGAATGGTTTCTTCTTCAATATCATTTTCAATTTCATGCATGTCAATCCTTGATGCTGGTGGATCAGCCTACGGTGGTGGATTGACTTGTGGTGGAAACTATTCAATATGTTTCCTTTTTTCCCGAGGTATAGAAGTTGTTGCATGTGCCTCTACCATTGATCTCATTAATTCTAAGCTCATCTTCATCTCTACATATCTCTTTAGGGCCTCAAAACTAGAAGAGGATTCTAGCTGCTGAGAATATTCAATCATAGCTTTTCCACGGTCATCAATCTTCTCATTTGTCATAGAAGAAGTGACAGTTTGTGACTTATGTGATTCTTTTTCAACAATATTTGTTTGTGCCTTTTCTTCTACTATTAACTCAAGTCTTATGTAGTGAAGAACCTTAGTCTTCATCTCCTTTTGGTATTGAAAAATGAAACTATTTTCATCTAGTGTAGTAATCTTGCTTACAACTTCTAAAAAATCATTAGCCCTTGGTAGATGGAATCATCTAGGTCCTTCAGATGAGTATAAGTAGTTTTCATATGCTCCTGGGTAAAATGGTTAGGTTAAGAAAGACTTCAGGTCATGCATTATTTTGGGGGCTTCCCCAAGTTTCAGAGTAACAACCTTCTTTCCAAGAGTGCCTGCATGAGTAGAATTTTCTATCACCAAAGGTCCAAGACTGAGGGGGAATTTGGGCCACCCTTTCCTCTTAGCTCCAGTGAGTTTAGGAAACACCCCATCAATTACTGTCTGGAAGGAAATTTCTTCCAGAACCATTCTATCCAACACTATCCCGGGCAGCAGATGGACAATGTTTCTACCCCAGATTCTGATGTATGCGAAGTACTCACCAACATACCAATCCCCCATGGTGGAGATCAGTGCTCTGGCTCTGCCTAAAAATGTAGGAGCATCCCCTTTAAAAATATTTTGATAAATTGATCCTATGAAATGGTCACATATATCATATATGAGAGGGACAAAGTTTTCCTCCAATAGTGTTGAACAATAAATATGGACAGGGGATCCAACCCTCATCCCATTCCATCCCATGCCTGGGAAAGAAAATGATGCACAAAACACGTCCATTACATAGCCCAACAAATAGCAAGTAAATTTTCTTGATGCTGGAGTTTTTCTGGTACTTTTCAATAGATTCCTTCAAGACAACTGACAGAATCTAAGACCAAGTGAAATACTCCCTTGTTGTGAGAATATGATGCATGAGGGGCACCCATTCCGCTTTAAACACTGCAATTCGACAACCCGTACAACCTGCATAACATTGCCGCTAACAAGGAGAAAGGTTCCCTAAACCAGGAAATAGGATATAGTTTTCCAGGTTTAGGAAGGACTTCAACAAGTTTTTCCATCCATGACTTAATCATTTGCTCAAAGTTGTATTGCATGGCATAAGTCTCAAGGAATTTCTTGTTGAGCAATTGTTGAGGTGGGTTGAGGGAATAGGCTCTTGCAAACACCTCTAGATGAAAAGAGGCCAGCTGGGTCCGTGCCTAGTCATTAAACGAGCGGTATTTAGGGTTAGAGTGGTCGATTATCCACTTCACAAGGTAATTGTAAGGCATAAAGGCAGGCCTAGCTGCTATAGTGTGGAGTTGGGATTTACTGATGTCAATGTAGGTGGACTGGTCATGTTGGATGCTTGAAAAGTCATCATTTTTAAAGATGGAATAAATCCTAGACCAGTCTAAATGGTAAGTTTTGAATACACACCCATTAGGGTCTGAGAATATTTCAGAGTTGGGGTCTTTTTTCTTTTCTCGTTAAGAGAGGTTTTGGATCTTGTGTTCCTCGACATGGTTTGCACAATACGAGGTAAATTCACAAAAATGGAGAAAAAGAATCAATTATAACACAAACAAAAACTACTGAAATTAGACCAATGAAGAATAAGAAATTCAAATAACTTACCAACAATCGCTTGACAGAAGAAAAATTCGTAGACATGGTGAAAATTCACAGTGAAATCGTTCACCGAGGTGAAATTCATAAGTTAAAAATGATGGAAAAAACATTGAAAAATCGAAATATTTAAACTACCAAATCCAACGGAGAAATGAATTAGGATAGAAACAGATCAACAATTGAGATTAACACGGGAAGGAAAAGTGCAAAGAATGAAATTTGACAGCATTTTTTATTTTTTTTATTTTTTCAATCTGTAATCCACATTGCAGGTTGTGAAATTGCGGGAAAAGTTTGTGACCAGAAATTACTTTATTGCTTTTGCAATCCACATTACGGGTTGCAGAATCGCGAAAGTGTGATTTTACGATTTTATTTTATTTTGGGTTTTCGATTTATGCAATCCGCATTGCGGGTTGCGAAATTGCATGATCGATAAATTGAAATTTTATTGTGAAAAGGCTTTCCAACATACACAATTCTCCTTGCGGATTGTGGGTTGCAGAAAAGTAAAAAACAAAAAAAAACAACAAGATTCCAACATCCGCAATCCGCATCGTGGGTTGCATGAAAAAAATCAAAACCTCCAAAAAAGGGACTTCTGCTATCCCCTTTGTAGATTGTGGAAACAAAAAATTCAAAAGAAAAAGTAGATTTTTTGCAATTCACAAAAAAAACGTTTTTGAAGCAAAATTTTATTGATAACATGAAAAGTCAAAAGGATGAATGAAACTATGAATAATACACCATAAGATTACCTCAATGATGAGAAGATGGGGCTCCCATTTTACTTGATAAAATGGGATATGTTGTGCCAACAACAAATGGTGACTTGCTGGGTGAAGCAGTTATCTCTGTACAAATCAACTTAAAAACTTCAAGAGGGATATGTTAGCAAGAAAATATATGATTAAGTCTATAATATAAAAGTGAGTCTATAAGAGTGCAATCGGATCCAGCAGAACAATGTTATTCTCCCACCCCAAGCCACTTATAATGATATCCAACTAACAAAGGAAGTCAAGCAACAAACAGGTATCCCTGTGACCAATATGCAACAAAGGAGGGAATTTTTTGATGAACCTTTGGGAAAACCTTGATCTATTTCAAGACCCTCAAACCAACAATCACCTTGAGTTACTTATTAATTAGTGACTTTATTTCTTAAACATATATACATATATCCTTTTTCTTTTCTTTTTTCTTTTTCTTTTTCTTTTTTTTTGACAAAAGAAGTGAACTACCATTTAGTTGAAACAAGGCCATCGCCTTGGTATGGTGCAATGCCATTCACAGATCCTACCTAGAAACTGAACAAGCTAGCTCTATAAGGAGACTCCTGGTCTTTTAGCTTGAAAAATAAAATCAATTACTATGGCTTGGTAACTGCCCAGTAGTAATTTCAGTCGAACATAGAACCTATCATCATGGTCAGGCTGGCTTGTGATAAGACCCCATGTCCTTGAATACAACAAATTGCAGTTACCAATCAAACAAAATAAATGTTGATTACAACATAAATTTCAAGACATTACCCTTGCCTGGTAACCATCTATTTGTAATATCATTCACTAAAAATCCATGAACATGATAGGCTGGCTTGTAATAAGATCCCCTATCTTACAATTCACAATTGTTTGGGTGAATTTTATTTAATTTTAAGGTGACCGAGGTGAGATTAGAATAGAAAAAAGGTTAACCCGGATTCAAAAATTTACTTCCAAACAGTAGTGAACATATGACAGGAAGACCCAAATACTGTTAAAGCTTCAATTATCATCATGAGGGTTTAGAAAGATAGTGACTTTAAGTGAGGAAAATTCAAGTTAAAGGGGTGCACAGATCATTGTTTGTATTCCTTGAAACCACTCCTTTAGATTTAAACCAAGTAAAGATATTTTAACATATACACCCTCAAATTTTCTAGCTAGACATTTTGGAGACAAACTGATCACTAGCTCTAGCCAAATGTCTTGTCAATATCATGCCTGAAAGAAAACAAAATTAAAACCAAACCAATGAAAAAAAATCAAAGAAACACACCTATGTACAGATAATCAAATGCTTATCTCAAGTAAAGTACTTCTTGAGGAGTTGGATGTTCACTGGATAGTCCTCAGAAAAACCTTACAGTGTCTGCATCCAGATAGTACTAGGGCCAATATTTTCTGTAATAGTGAATGGCCCTAGCCACAAGCGTTGAAATTTAGTATAATAATTTTTGTCCTTGTGGGGTTTGTCCAATTTCAACTGGAAATCCCCAACCTAGAAATCTCGGTCGGTCGGAGACTTCTCATAAAACCATCTTTGAAATAATTGTTGGTGTTGATATAATTTATTCTTTGACTTCTATATTTCCTCTTCTAGTTTTGTATCAATTTAATTTTGAAGAGGAGGAGCATCGTCTTGTAAAAAGGATCGAGCCAAATACAAGGAGGGAAGTAAGAGGTTTGATGGTAGGAAAACCTCTTTACCATAAACAAGGAAATAAGGATAGTTCCCAATGGAATCTTTAGGACTTATATGATCTTCCCACCGCACATTAAAAAGATGGGTGCGCCAATTTTTATGGTGGGTGCACACAATTTTCTTTACGATATTGATCCATTTTTTGTTGGGAGACTCTGCCAATCCATTCCCTTGTGGGTAATAGTTTGTAGAGTACTTGAATTTGATCCCCTTTTCAAGGGCATACTGAGTAAGATCAATAGAATAAAATTAAGATGCATGATCAAACACCAAATATTCTGGGACTCCAAACCTGGTGACAATATTACTTTCCAGAAAATATATTATCGAGTTAGTATTAGAAATCCTCAGAGAAATTGCTTCTACCCACCTAGTAAAATAGTCTTCCTTGTGTTTCAAGGAGGAAGGAGGAGTAATGGAGCCAAGAAATTCTAGTCCCCATTGCTGAAATGGAATTTGGACAGTAACAGGTTGGAGGGGAATGGCATGTTTCTTTACCTTACCAGCACATCTCTAGCAGGCTTGGCATCTTCGGACAAAGGCATATGCATATTAAATAATGTTGGACAATATTACCCATCTCTCGGGACCTTGTGAGCAGTTGTTTCTCCTGAATTGGATCCTCCCACAGGCCCTGCATGCAATTCAAACAGGACATTGTTAGCTTCTACCTTTTCTAGACATCTGAGGAAAACACCATCACAGTTTCTTCTGAAAAGCACATTATCAATGAATTGGTATGGTGCTGATTTTAGTCTTAAGGCTCTACGCTTATTGAATTCTAAGGTTGGAGAGGTATAACCATGAGTAATAAAAAACTGGATATCATCGTACCATTCCGAGGATGAAGAGGAAATAGAATTAACAGTATTCGTAAATAACATTAACATTAACATAAACAATTCAATAATATCAAATTAGGGTGGCAGGGTAGTGCTAGGGCGGGCTACATGCCTAAAAGGAGGTCTTAGCCTCCTTCCAGTAGTGGTTGGAGAATCAGGGCATTGGTGTATCCTTGTCTGTAGGTGCAAACAGAAATAAGGGTTTTGGTGTATCCTTGTCTGTAGGTGCAGGAAGAATTCAGGGTGTGGGTGTATCCTTCAGTAGTGGATGAGAAATTTGTGGATTGTTGTCTCCAACAAGTGGGTGCTTGTAAATAACTATTGTATATTGTAAAAACAAAGCTTTGCAGATAATAGAAATGTGTTGGTGGTTTACCTTATTAGGGTTCCATGATAAAATCTGTGTTTTGTGTATCTTGTTGATTCAATATTTTGATTAAAGTTTAATAAGTGGTTTAAATGGTAAAAAGTAAACAATACTGATTCACCCCCCCGCCCACCTCTCAGTATTGACTAGATATCAACAATTGGTATCAAAGCAGGATCCTTCACTAACAGTTTAACCACTGGAAGAAATATCCTATTAAAACCCAACATGGATCAACAAGAAGAGATTTACACAGAAAATGGATCTCCAATACTTGGAAATGAAGAATACATATTTTGGAGAAGAAGAATGGAGAGTTATCTGAAAGCAATGGACCATGGTGTATGGAATGCAGCGATCACTAATTACATCCCACCAAAGAGAATGAGGACTCCAACTCAAAATAAATCCAAAAAAAATAATGCAGATGCAATAGAGGCTATATTAGTTGTAATATCTCAATCTATCAAAAGGAAGATTGGACCATGTGTCTCATCCAAGGAACTCTGGGTCAAATTAGAAAATATTTATTCAAATAAAGAGATTGCACAAACAAACCTTGCTATTTATGATAGTGAATATATAATTGAAGATGAAGAAAATCTATTCATAGGGATAATAACTCAAACTTCAGAAGATAATTCAGATATGGAAAGACAGGTGAACTAAGAAACAAAACGCATAAGTGCCTTTGAAGAATTGGGAAAAAGCAGGAGGGAGAACAAGTCTTTGGAAGAAAAATGTTCAAAGTATCAAGAAGAGAAGAACTCAAATGAAGAGGAATTCAAGACTCTCCAAGAAGAACTGTACATTTCAAGAAAACAAATGATGGATAGCATGGAAGAGGCTGAGAGCCCAAAAGGGAAGTTGCTAACTTCAAGAAAGAAATAAAGAGGCTGGAAGACCACATGGAAGGGGCCGAGAGATTAAGACAAGAAGTTACCTTGATGAAGAAGAAGCTTGATGAGGAAGTTATCAAAATAAAGTTTGAGAACGGTTCAAATATTTAGATGACAACTTGAGGAGCCAGAAACCATCAAATGGTAAAACTGGTTTAGGGTATGACAATGAAAGGAAGTCAAAATGTGCCTCCTTCACTAACTGAGAAAGAGATAATAGAAGAGGTTGTGCTAATGTACTAAATATTCCAATTAAGAATAGTCAGAATTCTTTCCCCTCATCTCATTATAATTACAGAACTGGAATGATACTTAAAAGACCAAGGACAAGCAGGGTCCAGCAAATCTTTCTTGATCATTGTTATACATGTCATAATTTTGGACATATGGCTAGAGAAGGTAAGCTAAGGAAGAATTATTCAATAAAAGTCCAAGAACAAAGGAAGGGTTGGAAGAGGATGGAAGCTATGAAGCAGAAAAGTCAAAGATCCCTCAAAAGTGAAGGAAGTTTCTATGGCTATTGTCACAACTGTCACAAATTTGGTCACAAGCTTGTTGGTTGCAGAATCAAGAGAAAAGATATAAGTAAGGAATCCAAGAAACAAACAAGGCCAGTACGCAGGGTACCTCATGGAAAGATGTGGAGAAGAAGGCAGAGTCCAAAGGTGAAGAAGAAACAAAGATTTCAAACATCAAAGAAGTTTCCCAAGATGATGTTAAGCATAATAGTGTTGTAGACAAGAACAACATCCATTGTAATGGAAAGCATGATGAAGATATTGAAGAAGAAGTTAGTGATGGTGGTGGAGCTGAAGTTGAATGTCTGTTCTAAAACTCTCATGAGCATTAGAAGAGATCATAAAATCAGGGGGAGTTAATATCAGAAAATTGCAATTGATACTTGAAAATGTCTTTTGATACGAAGAGAAGAATGTTCTGAAGTTGCCACCAAAATAAGAAGAGTAGAGGTGAAAAATTGGTATCAGCTATGACAATTCGATTTGATCTCAGTTTTGAAGAAGGAATGTTTTTAGGAGAAGCATTGTGATAGGCGGAGTCCATAAACTCATCATCCAAGTCCTCATTCAAATACGAAGATGCAATAAGATAAAGAAGGATCAAGCACAAACTGTTCAGATCGTGATCAAAATCAGATCAACAATCAAGGAGAATTCCTCTAGGAAAATATGTGAGGAAATTATGACAAGGTCAGTTAGCATAATTAGAAACCTATCGTGACGTTGAGATCTCGGATCAACGGGCAGGAGAGGTCATCTAGAAGATCAACAGGAGAGAACGATTTCGCTCGTGGAAGTAACAAGGATGTTGAAATAGATGAATGGATGTGGAATTTCTATTAAATCTGTTTTGTTCCATTTTCAAGTCCACCGTTGATGTGAGTTAGTGGAAATTCGATGCTCCTAAATCATTCCACTAGGTGAAATCGCACGATGGTTAAAACTATTATTCGTGCTTGTAATTTTTATGAAGTTTAGTTCAATCCTAGTTCCATTGATGTGGGTTAATCCATATCCACAGGTCGTCAACAATTCTGCTGATTGAAATTACAAGTCGGTTAACAAGAAGGAGTGGATGCATAATTTTTATGGAAACCAGTTCACCCAAAGTTTGAAATCTGAAGCTAGAAAAACCTTTGGCTGAAATGTTATATTAAGTTGTTCTACTAAACTATAGAACATAACTAAAAAGACTGTACAATCAGGTGAGAATGATCATGCAAAGAAATCCTAGTATCAAAGATTCTATTAAATAAAAACTTGGCGATAAACACTTCTGAAGAAAAAAAAGGATAGAAGAATGAGTGAGGAGTGAAGATTACAACTTCAGTGAGCAATTGTACTTCTGGCTCCATAGAATGAAAAACAGAGTTTACTCTGCAAGTCATTGAGTGTTTATACCTTCGCTTCTAATCACCAGAAGTATAAATTTGAAATTCTCTTATGTGCATGTGTATGTTTTCACTTCAAGCTTTGATATAAGTACAGGGAACAATTGAAAATTCTATGCCAAGTTGGTTACAACAAATGGCATAATAGGTTATCCTTTGTCATTGTTGTCAAAGGGGGAGAAGGTTTAGGTGTTGCCATCAATTACAAAGGGGGAGATTGTTGGCAAAATACATTATGGTTGTTATTGATGTCAAAAGAAGTTCAATGATGACAAAGGAATAACAAAGGACATGATGGCAGAGTGAACTCAGTATAAGTCAAAGGAAAGACAAAGGTAGTGATGACATCACATGAATGATGAAATGGTAGATATGATGACATAGAATAACCTAGATGATGGCAATTGGTTAGAGACATTGTCTATGATGACAAAGCAAATGATGTGAAATCATTCTGGAGAAATATGGCAATTAGTGAAAATAAGAAAATTGACTAAGTATGGATAAAGAGTCAAAATTAGTCTAAGAGGGTCTAAGAGAATGACCTCCCTAAATCATGGGTTAGAGTAAATTCCCACAACACACAGGGGTCTTGTAGACTAGAGTTTTCTCTACCTGACCATGTCCTCAATTTGTCTTTGAAGTAGCTGAGGAAGAAGTTATGGACCTGCCAAAACAGTGTTGTAGGGAGATTGGATCAGACTAAGAAATTTGTCTAAATTGTCATAACAAAAGGTTGAAATACTATTTTCAAATGACTTCCAGAAGATGTGTTTGTGTCAGTAACATCTAAAAATGATATGATCCTACTCCTTGGTGAACTGGATATCCAACCATGAAGTTAGATTCTCATTTGGTTCTTACACGTGTGAAATATCAATTTACCAAAACAAGAGAAAAACATCAGTCGACATATTAAAAATGGATAAGTATTAAAAACAAATGATTGACAACTAAACAAATCAACTGTCAGGATGTATCCCACGGCAAATCGACGGTTCGAAAAAAGCGTTGTGGGAAATCCATTGCAGAAATGGAAAAACAGGTAGGAGAACTGTTATGCAAAGGATCGAGATCGGATGGCTGAGAATAGTTCTGCAAAACATATCAACGGTTCAGAAAAGAAGTATGGGTGCAGAAGTGCGGAGTGCAAACATGCGAAGTCATGGAAATTTGAGTTTCCGACTTCTGCATTCCATAGTGCGGGAATGGAAGTGCGGGTGTGGAACCGCGGAAATCAAAACGTCAAAGTTTTGGAAACATTGAGTTTCTGACTTCTGCAATCTACAGTGCGGAAAGGTCAGTGTGGGTGTGGAACCCCTGAAATCAAAAAAGTCAAAATTTTGGAAACGTTGAGATTCTGACTTCTGCATTCTGTAGTGCGGAAAGGAAAGTCCGAAAAGCGGAAGAAGTAAGCTCATCTTTGGAAACATAGATTTTATGAATTATGTATTCCGCAGTACAAAAAAGGAAGTGTGGAAAGGAAAAAGTCCAAAAAACTAGAAAGTTGAGTTTTCGGTTTCATCCTTCGAAGTGCGGAAATATAACAGCGGAAGGACCATTGCGAGAGCGAAAGGAAAAAGTTCGAAAATTTGGAAATTTGAGTTTCCGGTTTCCACCTTTCGAAGTGCGGAAAGATAACGATGAAAGGAGTGTTGCGGGAGCGGAAAGGCGGAAAGGAAAAAGTACAAAAAACTGGAAAGTTGAGTTTCCAGTTTCCACCTTCTCTAGTGCAGAAAGGAATATTTGGTGTGGAAATATTAGTTCAGAAATCATGGAATGATATTTGAAAAAGGAACATTTGATATCTGATTTCCACCTCAAATCGAAGGTCACGAAAATCTTGAAGGAGATCGACGGTGCGTAACAGTTGAGGTGGAAAGTTGAGTGTGGAAATACCATTTACAGGATCGAAAGTGCGGAAGCATCAGAAAAACGTTAACAGAGTCGCAAAAATGGATTCTAGGCTATAGAAAGGATGAAAAGGTGTGTCTAGTGCAAAGGCACAATGAAATATTGCGATGGCTGAAAGTTAGATGATGAATGGGTGTGTCTGTAGCCAACAGTAATGATCCAAGAGGGGAAAAATGCAGTTATGTAGATATGTTGGAAAGTATTTAAACAGAAATTCTAAATGAAAATAAAGTGTCTATGGGGTCTCTGTGGGTGAATAATGAATATCTGAGTAGAAGACCAGAAGTCGGAGAATACAAAGTGTATCTCTGCAATCTAGACTCTTGTAGCAGCAAAACAAAAGACCAAGTAAAGGAAGCTAGAGACAGAGTTTGAAGAAGGTCTATGAGGTTTAATAATATCAAATTAGGGTGGCAAGGTGGTGCTAGGTCAAGCTACATGACTGCAAGGAGGTATTAGACTCCTTCTAGTAGTGGCTAGAGAATTAGGGTATTGGTGTATCATTGTTTATAGCTGTAGACATAAATCAAGGTATTGGTGTATCCTTATCTATAGGTGCAGGAAGAATTCAAGGTGTGGGTGCATCCTTTAGTAGTGCCTGAGAAATTTGGGGATTGTGGTCTCCAACAAGTGGGTGCTTGCAAAAAATATTGTATATTGTAAAAACAAAGTTTTGCATATAATAGAAACTTGTTGGTGGTTTACCTTATTAGGGTTCCATGATAAAATCTATGTTCTGTGTATCTTATTGATTCAATATTTTGATTAAAGTTTAATAAGTGGTTTAAATGGTAAAAATTCAACAATACTAATTCACCCCCCACCTCTCAGTATTGACCAGTTATCAACAATTGGTATCGGGTCAGGATCCTTCACTAACAGTTTAACCACTGGAAGGAAGATCCTATTAAAAACCACCATGGATCAACAAGAAGATATTTACACAGAAAATGGATATCCAATACTTGGAAAAGAAGAATACATATTTTGGAGAACAAGAATGGAAAGTTATCTGAAGCATTGGAACCTGGTGTATGGAATGCAGTGATCACTGATTACATACCACCAAAGAGAATAAGGACTCCAACTCAAAATAAATCCAAGAAAAATAATGCAAATGCAATAGAGGCCATATTAGATGAAACATCTCAATATATCAAAAGGAAGATTGGACCATGTGCCTCATCCAAGGAACTCTGGGTCAAATTAGAAAATCTTTATTCAAATAAAGAGATAGCGCAAACAAACCTTTCTATTTATGATAGTGAAGATATAACTGAAGATGAAGAAAATCTATTCATAGGGACAATAACGCAAACTTTAGAAGATAATTCAGATGTGGAAAGAGAGGTGAACATAGAAACAGAACTCTTAAGTTCCTTTGAAGAATTGAGAAAAAGTAGGAGGAAGAACAAGTCTTTGGAAGAAAAAATTTCAAAGTATTAAGAAGAGCGGAAGTCAAATGAAGAGGAAGTCAAGACTCTCCGAGAAGAACTATACATTGCAAGACAACAAATGATGGATAGCATGGAAGAGGCTGAGAGCCTAAAAAGGGAAGTTCCTAACTTCAAGAAAGAAATAAAGATGTTGGAAGACCAAATGGAAGAGGCCCAGAGATTAAGACAAGAATTTACTTTGCTTAAGAATAAGCTTGATGAGGAAGTTATTAAAACAAAGTTTCACAATAGTTCAAATATTTTAGATGACATCTTGAGGAGCCAGAAACCATCAAATGATAAAACTGGTTTAGGGTATGACAATGAAAGGAAGTCAAAATGTTCCTCCTTCAATGACCAAGAAAGAGATAATAGAAGAGGTTGTGCTAATGTACTAAAGAGTCCAATTAAGAGTAGTTAGAATTCTTCCCCCTCATCTCATTACAATGACAAAACTGGATTGATACTTAAAATACCAGTGACAAGCAGGTTCTAACAAATCTTTCTTGGTCATTGTTATAGATGTCATAATTTTGGACATATGGTTAGAGAATGTAAGCTAAGGAAGAATTCTTCAATCAAATTCCAAAAACAAAGGAAGGGTTGGAAGAGGATGGAAGTTGTGACACAGAAAATTCAAAGATCCCTCAAAAGTGAAAGAAGTTTCTATGGCTATTGTCACTACTATCACAAATTTGGTCATAAGGTTGTTGGTTGTAGAATCAAGAGAAAATATCTAAGTAAGGAATCCAAGAAACAAACAAGGTTAGTAAGCAGGGTACCTCATGGAAAGATGTGGAGAAGAAAGGCAGACTCCAAAGTTGAAGAAGAAACAAAGATTTCAAACATCAAAGAAGTTTCCCAAGATGAAGTTAAGCATAATAGTGTTGTACACAAGAATAACATCCATTGTAATGGAAAGCATGATGAAGATATTGAAGAAGAAGTTAGTGATGGTGGTGGAGTTGAAGTTGAATGTTTGTTCTAAAACTCTCATGAGCATTAGAAGGGATCATAAACTTAGGGGGAGTTAATATCAAAAAATTGAAATTGATACTTGAAAAATGTCTTTTGGTAAGAAGAGAAGAATGTTCTGAAGTTGCCACCAAAACAAGAAGAGTAGAGGTGACAAATTGGTATCAGCTACAACAATTGGATTTGATCTCAGTTTTGAAGAAGGAATGTGTTTAGGAGAAGCATTGTGATAGGGGGAGTCCATAAACTCATCATCCAAGTCCTCATTCAAATACCAAGCTGCAAGAAGATAAAGAAGGATCAAGCATGAACGGTTCAGATCGTGATCAAAATCAGACCAACGATCGAGGAGAATTTCGCTAGGAAAATATATGAGGAAATTATGACAAGGTCAATTAGCAGAATTAGAAACCAATCGTCACGTTGAGATCTCATATCAACGGGCGGGAGAGGTCATCTAGAATATCAATGGGAGAGAATGAATTCGCTCGTCGAAGTAACAAGGATGTTGAAATAGATGAATGGATGTGAAATTTCTATTAAATCTGTTTTGTTCCATTTTTAGGTCCACTGTTGATGTGAGTTAATGGAAATCCAACGGTCCTAAATCATTCTGCTAGGTGAAATCACATGATGGTTAAAACTATTCTCTGAGCGCAGAATTTTTATGAAGTTTAGTTCAATACCAGTTCAAGTCCACCGTTGATGTGGGTTAATCCAGACCGAGCGGTCATCAACAATTTTGCTAATTGAAACTACAAGTCAGTTAACAAGAAGGAGCAGATGCAAAATTTTTATGGAAACCATCTCACCAGAAGTTTGAAATATGAAGTTGGAAAAAACTTTAGCCAGATTGTTAGATTTATTTGTTCTACTAAACTATAGAACATAACTAAAAATATTGTACAGTCAGGTAAGAATGATCATGCACATAAATTTTGGTATCAGAGATTCTATTAAATAAAAACTTATCGATAAACACTTATGAAGAAAAAAAATGGATAGAAGAACGAGTGAGGAGTGAAGAGTACATCTTCTGTGAGAAATTGTACTTCTGGCTCCATAGAATGAAAAACAGAGTTTACTCTGCAAGTCATTGAGTGTTTATACCTTCACCTCTAATCACCAGAAGCATGAATTTGAAATTCTCTATGTGCATGTGTATGTTTTCACTTCGAGCTCTGATATAAGTACAGGGAACAATTGAATATTCTATGTCAAGTTGGTTACATCAAAGGGTGTAATAGGTTATCCTTTGTCATTGTTGTCAAAGGGGGAGAAGTTTTAGGTGTTGCCATCAATTCCAAAGGGGGAGATTGTTCGCAATATGGATTATAGTTGACATTGATTTCAAAAGAAGTTCGGTGATGACAAAGGAATAACCAAGGACATGATGGCAGAGTGAACTCAGTATAAGTCAAAGGAAAGACAAAGGTAGTGATCAAATGGAATGAATGATTAAATTGTAGATATGATGACATAGAATAACATAATTGATGGAAAATTGGTAAGAGACATTGCCTATGATGACAAAGCAAATGATGTGACATCATTCTGGAGAAATATGGCAATTGGTGAAAATCGGGAAATTGACTAAGTATGGATAAATAGTCAAAGCTGGTCTAAGAGGGTCTAAGAGAATGACATCCTTAAATCATTGGTTAGAGGAAATTCCTGCAACACATAGGGGTCTTGTAGACAGGTGTTTTATCTACCTGACCATGTCCTCAATTTGTCTTGGAAGTTACTGAGGAAGAGGTTATGGACCTGCCAAAACAATGTTTTAGGCAAATTCGATCAGACTAAGAAATTTTTCTAAAGTGTCATAACAAAATATTGGAAGACTATTTTCAAATTCCCTCTAGAAGATGTGTTTGTGTCAGTACGATCTAAATATGACATGATCCTTATCCTTGGTGAACTGACTATCTAGCCACGAAGTTAGATTCTCATTTAGTTCTTACACATCATGTGGAATATCAATCTGCCAAAACAAGAGAAAAAATCAGTTGACATATTAAAAATCGATAAGTGTTAAAAACAAATGATTATAAGCTACAAGGAGTCTCGCCTCTTCTTTCTTGCAAATACTACACTCTAGCACATGAGCATGGAGTTCACAACTTCTTCATCAAATTGTTCCACCAGAAGCAGTTCATCCAACTCATTCAAGTGAAGAAAAATATATGTAGAAGGCATGTTGTTCAATTTTGTTCCTTGTTCTTTCTTGAGGTAGAATTTTCCCCATGTGGTTTTGACTCTTTCCTCACTTTTTTTGGACATAAATAATTGTAAAGGGTGACCATGGCCTTGTTGTTGGTCCCTATATACACCTATATTTCATATTATTTCAGATAACTCCATCATAAAGTCACACTTAAAGGATGGTGTTGGAATATTATAAACCCGCTCCATACTTAGCATAACAAATATTAATCATTTCTGGTTAATTTCCTATCAACTAGCCTAGATAGTTGGCATCCACTTGCACCACTTGGTCAACACTTTCCATATATACCCTAGGAGCACCTTTATCCTGATTCTGGATAGATCCTTCCTACTTTATTGATTACCAAATTTAGTAACCACGTATTCCTGCATATTCTTTCTTTATACTGCTTTTATCCCACTTTTCAGTGGATAAGGTAAAGCTAGTCAACTAGGAAACTACTATCTTTTGTTTCCAACCCATCCTCCATGATTTTATCTCCAGATTCCATGATTAACTTGTTTTTCCATCAATCATGACAACTGACCTGTGATTTAGCCAATTCGTGAGGTCCTTGACAGATTTCGAAAGTGCTTTAGTCACCTATGGGGGTTTTCCATATTTCAGTAAGCTTGCTTTATGAGCTAGCATGAGTTGTCTTCTTGCAACTCAATTTTCCTTTATAAGGTTGTATTACTATTGTAATCATCATCAATTCATTTGATCAATAATACATGGAAATATATTGGATCATACTCCACTTCTATTGTATCTAGTCTCATTATTCTTCTCTCTGTTCTACTTGTGCATGGTTGTGATAATTATTTTTGCAACTAGATCTACTTCATGTGTATTATTCTTAGCATGAAGTCTCTACTATTATTCTACATGTTATCAGAGTCCTTGTTCATGCTATTAGAATCTTCTACAGCTCATTTGTACACACTGACTCACTCATGTATTACACAAGAGAGAGAAAGAGGAAGGACATAAAAGGAGGAGGAGAAGCATGTTTGGTGTTTNCTCTCTCTCTCTCTCTCTCTCTCTCTCTCTCTCTCTCTCTCTCTCTCTCTCTCTCTCTTATGAGACCTTGTTCTTTGGGAATTTCATTCAAATAATCTATATTGAGGAACTTTTGCTAGATTTTTCCTTTTTGGATTTCCTAGGATAAATTGTTGTGTACCTTATGATTTTGTTTCTTTCAAATATCCTCTTTATGTTGTTATTGTGAAATGTATTAAATTCTCATGAAGTTAGGAATTCATCTATAGAATAATATAAAAATTAACATGGTATCAGATCTATACTAAAAAGAGCAGATTTCACTGTGTGAATCTCTCTCTCTTTCTCCAGACAAGAAAAATAGGGTTTCCTACTGAAGAGGAATTAAGTGCAAGTGAAATTGGGAAATTTTCCCCTCCTAGGTGCATCTTTTGGCACATGGATTGAATTTTTTTTGTGGGAAGATCCTCCAAAAATTCAAACCCTAGTTTGACTTGGAACTAGAAAACCAAAACCAAAAACAACAGTCCAAAATTTCTCAAGTCCAATTTCAAGGGTTAGTATTTGGATTCTTCAGAAACTGAATGTACCATCATACTCACCTCATTCAAGTGCAACTTTAAGTAAGTTCATCTTTCATTTATGAGAAATTTCAATTTTTTGTCATTTTTTGTTCTCCGGGACAAGATGCCTCCAAGCACTAAGCTTGATGACAAGTTGGAAGGCAGAGAAACCTTCCATGATTATAAATACTGAATTGGATTCATTCTAGAAGAGAATGATCTTGCAAATTTTATCAAGGAAGTTGTGTCAAAGCCCGAAGAAGATGAAGAAAAGGAAAAGTACAAGAAGGACATGATAGAGCTAAGAGGATCATAGAAGATTCTATCAAGCATCACTTGATTTCTCAAGTGTCCTCTAAGAATACACCTAAGGATATGTTTGATACCCTATCAATAATGTATTAAGGAAGAAACATTAGCCAGAAGATGAATTTGAGAGCCCAACTTAAAAGTACAAAGATGAGCAAGGGTGAATCTATCCAAGAAAATTTCACAAGGGTTTCTCAATTCAAAGAACAACTAGAAGCAATTGAAGAAAAGATTGATGAAGATGAATTAGTAATGACCACTCTCAATGGTCTTACTATACCATGGGATTCATACATCCAAACAATTTGTGAAAGGAAGGAAATCCTACAATTTGAAATCCTATGGGAAGAATGTGTTCAAGAAGAAGCTAGAGTAGCAAACTGAGAAGCACTACTTAGAGATGATGACCATTCTCTAGATACTCGTGGTAGAATTAGAAAAGAAAAACATCCTTCAAAGAAGGAAACTCATAAGAAGTTTCAAAAGAATAAAAGGGAGATTACATGCATAAAGACTTATCCTCTTATCAATGTTACCATTGTGATAAGATATGACACATTGCCAGAAATTGTCCAACAAGCAAAAGAAGAATATAAGTGGAGGAATTACAAAATACATCATGCTCATTTAGACAAAGAAGAAGAAGAAGAACCTCCCAAGAAGTTAGCAAATGAATAAATTGAAGAATATTCTTTATAGATGGTGAAGTTCTTATGTGGCCTAGAGGAAAATATCTAGAATATGCATATGTCATTGGGACTAAAGAAGGTGCCTTGTATAAACTGAAGGGTTATTGAGAATCAGCCTTGATTCATGATACTACAAGTCCATGTGAACTATGGTATAGAAGCTTTCTCACATAATATACAAAGCGTTACCACATGTGAGCAACGTAGTAACATGTTTACCAGATCTAAAGATTGATCATGAAGGAGTATGTAAAGGATGTGCGAAAGGAAAGAACATAAAGAATACATTTCCGAAGAGTGACACCAAGACAGAAGGAATATTGGAACTTGTTCACTTATATGTATGCGGTCCAATTCCCTCAACATATTTAAGTGGGCATGTATATTATCTAACATCAATTGATGATTACTCTCCTAAGACTTGGGTTTACTTTTTGAAATCAAAAGATGAAGTGTTTGGAAAGTTCAAGGAATTAAAATATTTGGTAGAGAATCTTTTAGAAAGAAAGATCAAGGCACTCACGTCAAATAATAGAGGAGAGTATACATGAATTTGGATACTTTTGCAAATATGTCGAGATTAAGAGGGAACTTACCACTCCCTATAATCCACTACAAAATGGTGTCGCTGAAAGGAAGAATCGAACCATTATGGAAGTAGTGAAGACTATGATCCATGATCAAGATCTTACTATGCACTTATGGGCTGAAGCAGCAAGGACAACAATATATGTCCAAAAAATAATATCCCATAGTGCATTTGGGCTCAAAACCCCTGAAGAGATGTTCATAGGCAAGAAACTAGAAGTAAGTTACCTCAAGATATTTGGTTGTCCAGCGTTATTCATATTCCAAAAGAGAAAGGAACCAAGTTGGATCTTTCCAGAAAGAAAGGAATGTTTGTTAGATACTGTGAGGTCTCCAAGGCCTCCATAATTTATATACCGAGTTATCACCACATGGAAATTAGCAGGGATGTAACATTTTAGAATATGCATCTCTCAAGAAATCGAGAAAGCACCAACTTGAAGAAACATATGAAGAAGTTGTAGCTCCTAGAGTTGCAGAACCGATGAAAGAAGTTGTACCTTCTCCTGATGATGACATTCTGGAAGAATGTGATATGTTGGAGCCCCAAGAACCTCCCCACATGAATATCCCCACAAGAGAAAGCTCGCTTGTGCTCGTGAGATTATTCAAGAAGCAGAAGGTATGGTGCTCCAAAAGGATCCTCAAGACAGAGCAAGAAGCCAAAGCCATTTTCTAGTTATGTGAATTTGATGTGTGATCTTGTGGACAAAGAACCTATGTGTTTTCAAACAATTGTTCAAAAGAGAGAATGGGTAGAAGCCATGATGAAACAGTACTGATCCATAATGAATAATGATGTGTGGGAATTAGTTCCCAAACTAGAAGGAAAAAGTGTGGTATCTTCCAAATGGATATACAAGATAAAACATACAACTTATGGAAGTATTGAGAAATAAAAATCTAGATTTGTGGCATGTGGATTCTCTCAAAAGCAAAGAATCGATTCTGAAGAGATGTTTTCTCATGTAGCAAGGTACACTTCTATTAGAACCATCATGGCATTTGCAACCAAGACGAAATTGAAGTTACACCAGATGGACGTGAAAAAATCATTTCTAAATGTTGTTATTGAAGAAGAAGTATAAATAGAACAACCACAAGGATTTGAAGTTGGAGACAAAAAGGAACATGTCTATAAGCTGAAGAAGGCCCTATATGGGTTGAAGCAAGCTCCAAGAGCTTGGTATTGAAGAATTGATAGTTTTCTGATGAGCTTGGACTTTACCAAAAGTAAGGTTGATCCTAACCTTTACTTCAAGGTTATGGATGATGAACCTACCATATTATTGATGTATGTGGATGATTTATTCCTAACAGGTAATGATAAGCAAATATCAGAGTGTAAGAAGAATCTCACTGTAGAATTTGAGATGAAAGACCTTGGCTTAATGCATTATTTTCTAGGTCTTGAAATATGGTAGAGCCTAGAAGAAATCTTCCTTAACCAAGGGAAGTATGCAGTAGAAATCCTGAAAATGTTTGATATGTTGAAATGTAAATGCATGGTCACACCCATGGATACAAATTTGAAGTATCTAGCAAATGCTTCATCAGAGTTAGTGGATGTGACACTATAAAGACAAATTATTAGTTCATTGATGTATATGACTAATACCCGATTAGATATATGCTTTCTTGTGAACACCTTGAATCAGTATTGGGTTTTTCCCATACATGTTCACCTGGTAGCTGCAAAACATGTGATGAGGTACCTAAGGGTTCAGTAGACTATGGTCTCAGTTATACTAGATCATGACTTCAGACTGTACAGTTATGTAGATTCATATTAGGAAGGAAGTGTCTTAGACAAAAAGAGCACTTCAGGTGGATGTTTCATTCTGGGGTTAGCCATGATCTCATGACTAAGCATGAAGCAGTCTAGTGTTGCTATAAACAATGCAAAAGCGAAATATATTGCATCTTGTTCCGCTATTTGTGAATCCATATGGCTTCAAAAGTTGTTATCAGGTCTATTCGATCTAGAGATGGATGCCACAGTGATTCTATGTGATAATCGAAGCTGCATGAAGATGACAAAGAACCTTGTGTTCCATGATAAGACAAAGCACATAGAAATATGGTATGTCTACATTCGTGACATGGTGCAGACGGGAGCTATAAAGCTCCAATATGTGAGCACATATGAGTAGGGTGCAGATGTGTTGACTAAGCCTCTGTCTCGTGTGAAGTTTGAACTCTTCTTAGACAAGCTAGGTGTTGTCCGTAAGGACTTCCCTCATAAGAGGAGTAGTATTGATGATACTATTGTTGGGGCTTGGACCTTGAAGGTCCTTAATTTTGGCAACTCCGCGGTTTTGCCGCGAAGCTTGTAAGCGGAGTTGCGGTCCAAAATAGTCTTAGGGGCTTCAGGGTTGGGTCGAAGCCCCTTTTTTGTAAATGTCCCCTAGTTTTTGGGTACCCATGGTTTTTAAGCCCATGGTTAGGACCCGTTGTTTTTAAGCCCATGGTATTGTAATAGTTTACTTGTATAAATAGGCACTTATGTAAAGAAGTTAAGAGAAGCTTTTTGTTATGATAATGATGTGATGCGAAGAAGCTAAGGTCTATTTTTGGGTTAAGGTTAATTCCTAGCTGAGTGCGTGGACGACCTCTATAGCTGAGTGCGCAGAGGATTTTGGAAGAAAGGTTCTGCAGCTAAGTGCCCAGTTTTGGGTTGTTGAGAAGACCTGCAGCTGAGTGCGCAGATCAGAACTGTGTTGTTTTGTAAATTTTTGAATATAACCGCAGTTCTGTGGACGTAGCCCCTACACTAGGGGTGAACCATGTATATCTTGTGTTGTGGTGGTTCTTTTTATTTTGTTCCTGATATGTTTTTATGCATTTGATAAGTAGATGAATGATAAAGTAAGATAAATTGCTAAGTATTAACTTTGCTGTAAGCAAGAAACTGTCTTTCTATCTAAACTGCGAAGCTATTTAAGTGAATGTCGAAGCTCTGTATTGCATAATTATTCTTTGTTAAGGCTAAAGGTACAATAATATCCCTCTTTCGCCTACAGAAACCTGATTCTGCGGCACCCCATAGCTGTTTCGGGTGAGACTGCAACTTTTTCGCAGGTTGTTGCCGAAAGGGCCAACACTGTGGGTCTGTTTGTTGGTGCGGAGATAAAAGCATAAGAACCCGAGTCTACCCCATCCGCCCAAAAAATTGGTTCCGTTGCCGGTTGAACCAGTATCTGCATCAAGAGGGATCTACGTCGTACAGGAGGGATATGTTTTGGAGGCCCTTAGTAAAAGAAATCAATGACTGGGTTGAAGATACTTATCTGAAATTTGTTGAACAAGAGAATAAGGACCCTCGTCGTAGCTCAGATAACTTCTTGCAAAGGTACGTTTTTACTGATATTTATGAAATTTTCTTTGCTAGTATCCACATAGAATTGCACCAGTGGTTATCCAGGTTGACAGAAAGAAAGACAAACTTCAAAGAAGATCAGTCTCCTGACTGGACCCTAAAAAGAATTAAGCTGTTAAAAAGTGTGAACAATGTGGTATCAAGAGTTGTTGACTTCTAGACAATGCGAACCCTTGAAGCATTTGTGACGGAGTTCGCCATCGACACACATACTTCTTTCAACGAAGCGGAAAGACAGTTTTTCAAAGGACCAAGGGGTAAGTACCTGAATTCATTAAGTCTGAAAATTAAAATGCTCTTGGCTGAGAAAGGCATATTGCTTATCCAATCAGATTGCTATATTTATTGCTACTAACCTATGTTTGGAAGCGAAAGTGACTTCGACAAGAAAAGTGGTTTGCTTCGCAACGGTAAAAGATACAAGAGAACTCTTGGATCCTATATCCTAGGCTAGAATACTGATTATACCTCATTAAGTCCAAAAGAATCTGAATCTAAAGAAACCCCTTTTGTTGGAAACCCTCCTATAACTCCGCAGCGAAGATCTGTTATCACTGAGAACCCTTCGCAGTCTGAAAGTAACCCTAGCCCGAGTAGTCCTGTCGCAGGTTAGTCTACCTCCATAAGTTCCCTTCCTCCTGTTACCAGTCTCCCCCCTGTTACCAGTATTCCTCCTCCTCCTCCCCATCCTCCTCCCCCTCGATTCACTATGGCCCATGTGAATGATGATATCAAGCTCCCAGTCTTTAAAGGAACTAGATCAGAGGATCTAGAGCAATTTTGGTTCTTATGCGAAGTTGTTTGGACTGCTACGAACATTATGGATCAAAATACAACAAGAGCGCAGCTGGTCACCTCTTTCAGAGACCAATCTTTGACCTGGTTTATGAAGTTTTCCAGTACTCAGAACTATGCCTTGGCTGATATTAAAAAAGCAATGATCAAAGAATTCAAGAATCCTAAATCGGAGTCACAATGTATAACTGAACTAAAAGAAATTCAGCAGAAGCGAGGTGAATCAGTTTTGGACTTTGATCAGAGATTCAAGGTTCTGTTGGATCAAGTTAGTTTCACTATTGGAACAGAACAGCATAAAGAATGGTTCATTGCAGCACTATTGCCTCATATCAGGACTCCACTTATGCAACAAAAGGTTTCTAATCAGCAAGAGGCATTGAAAATTGTTATGAAACTTGAAACAACTCCTGTTGGAGATAATTTTGGAATAGCCCAGATACAGGCACAATTAGCAGAAATGGCTTTGGAGCTTCACGACATGAAAAAAGAGAAATCTATTTGAGAAGAGGTTTGGTGTACACGATGTAAGACAGAAGGTCATGACAAAGAACAGTGTCCTGCATTAAGAAATTATTTGAATACTGGTGCACCGAACATGTTTAACCCTAATGTCCTATATTGTGAGATCTGTAGAACAACTGGCCAACATCGACCTGAAGATTGCTATCTGCTGTAGAGATATGTTCAAGTACCTAAGAATCCCTGCTACAAGTTCTGTAAGTCAGTTGGACACAACGAAGACAAATGTCGCAGTTTTGACCTCATGAGAGAGCGAACCTATGATGCTTATAGGGTACAAACCGATGCACAAGGCAATGATGGATATGGTTACCGTGGTGGTACACCAATTCAAGGTAATTTCAGAGGTCGTGGTCATGGTGGTATGCCTGGAAGAGGACGGGCCAGATTATTTGCTATAACTGTAATCAGGCAGGACATGTAGCTAGAGAATGTCAGAACCCAACTACGACATGTCAATATTGCAGTGCAGTAGATAATGTGATTGAGCAATTCCCACAGTTGATAACCAAGATACAAGAAAGAAATGGCACTCCTACTCAGAATGTTCAGATGATTGCTGTAGAGAAAAGACCTGCCCCAGCCCTTCACGTTGTTACAAGGAGTGGAACTACGACGCAGGTGCCGAATAAGGGGAAATAGCCTGACAAGGCTTGGGTCTGTAAGACCCTAGAGAAAAATCCAGCCTTTGATGTTGGAAGAGAAAAAGGAACATTTATGGACGCTAAAAAAGACTTTGTTGATCCGAGTGTTACTGAGAGAAATTCCTATGGCTTGGGGTACCACAACAGACAACTTTGACTCCAGAAATCAATCTTTCCCAATATGCAATAGAAATAAAATGTCTAACACTAAAGGATCAGACCTCGTACCTTATTCTGGACGGTTGAAGTAGATCCCCGTTGAGCTTTCCAATCTTCAGTTTGAATTGATATAATACTTCCTCAACAACAAGTAAACAATACAAGCATACTATATATCATGGTGTTAGATCTATTCTAGCATATATAATCAATAATGTAAAAGCATTTGACATATTCCAATGGATACAATATTCAATCAAATACACATCATTGGACAATGAAAAATAGTTCTTATTAATATAAATCAGAGATTACAAAATAGATACAACCTCTGACGGCACGTCTGCGAACCGGAGAAACTGAATCCCCCACTTGGGCCTCCACCACCTCAATCCTCCATCTCACGATAGCAAGCTCACTAGCAAAAGGCAAGCTTGGGAAGAACACAAGAGTGCTCCAAAGGGACAAAGGGATGCAAACTCAAGTATAAATTCCGGCAACAATGGACTATAGTTTCGTTGCTTTCAATCTCTCTATATGCCTTCAATGTACCAAGGGGTTCCTTATATAGCTTCACAAGGGATAATGCAGGGTCGAATCCGAGCGATCTCAAGGCATATGGAAGGCCAGGAGTTGAATGAGTCGGATCCATGTCAAGGAAAACTCCAAAAGGATTTGGATTATGCACACATCCCGACGTACACGGTTATCGGGGTCAAACCCACATATGTACGCGGTTATCAGGTAAAAAGCCGCGTATATCATTTTTCATATAGTTTTAGGGATGATCAAGGAAACATCAAAGGATAAAATATGGTCCATGGGGTCTAAAGAGTCTACAGCAGGACAGGGGAAGGCCATACAAAGTGTGATTCACCTAGAGTGGTGAAATCCGCTATAATAGATGCCCCCTAATGTGTGAGGTTAGAGGGGTCATACGATGGCCGAAATACATTATAAGTCCATCCCAGAAGTGGAGTGATGAAGGATCCCAAATGGAAGACCAGCCACCCAATCAGCATAGTACAATGATACAACTCTGCATATAACTGCAAGTACATATAGCAGTCCTGGATACATAAGAGTACAATGGCCATGAATAGGCATAATGCTTGATATCACATATGTGGTCATCGCCACGTACAATATACATACATCAGAATCTCCAAGATGAAGATATACAAAGGACCATGATCTCCAAAATGGCTGAAGATATACAACAGATCAAGATCTCCATAGTGGCTAGAAATATCTG
>LPNX010684120.1:74169-90830 GCA_001517045.1 Pseudotsuga menziesii | reverse complement strand
TGTTATTGCTTGACAATGATGATATTCAAACAAATTTATGATAGATATCAATCTACAAACTACATAATTATTACTATTACAACTTACCACACTACTACACTTCGACCAAAAATCCGACGACCGTATTGTGAGATTTTCGACACTTCCCTATCGCATGTACGACACTATGATTTTTTTTTTAAGCGTTGGTGGATTTTCGTCGGTTATCCGACATCTTTCCAATCCGTCGGTTAAGCAACAGCTCAGTTTACCATCGGTTAAATGTAAATCGTCGGTTATCCGACACTTACAGGCCATCGCTTCTACAGCATGGCCATCGGTTCACCAAAGAAACTCATCGCTTAACCGACGGATTATGAAAACTGAAACGTCAGTCAAGCAACAGTATTGAATTTTTTTTTTTTAAATCACCTACAGGCCGTCGCTTAACCAACAGCTATAAGTGTTTTTAAAAAAAAAATCACCTACAAGTCGTCGCTTAACCGACGACTATAAGTGTTTTTTTTTTTAAATCACCTATAGGTCGTCGCTTAACTAACGGCTATAAGTGTTTTTTTTTTTAAATCACCTACAGGTCGTTGCTTAACCGACGGCTATAAGTGTTTTTTAAAAAAAAATACAAATGACAGATTACTGGAGACACACCTTGATGTTGGATACAAAAAAAATATTGAAGCATAAGAGTAAGCTAAATCAAACAAAAGACCCCAAAAAATTCCACAAACAGAGGATTATAACCCCTTTCCCTTCATAGACAGAGTGAAAAAATGGAATTTTCCCACTATTTCAGACCACCAAGGAGCGAAAAAAAGGAAAATTTTGCACCTTGAATCAATAGTAGGGAGCGAAAACAAGGAAATGCTGATTTGTAAGCTTTGTTGGGGGAGTGGTAAATTCATATAAGGTTGGGAAACATAGTGATTTTTCCTAAATCCAAGAATGGATAAGGTATTAAGTTCAAGAAACTTCTCAATAATGAGTATAGATGATAAAAACTTAGAATAAAAACACAGTTGAAGATGTTTAATGACCCACACAAACACTCAAAGGGATAAAAAAACCTAGGGAAGTTCCTCAATGGAGTCACTAGTTTTTGTTGTAGGAAATTCTCCCTGCAGACAGGTAGAAATCCTCTTGGACATGAAGGTTCCCTAAACCCCTAATATAAGACAGAATAAAAACAAATGGACTCTAATATCTCGTAGATATAGTTTACACACAAGCAAACACTGCATAGAAAGAAGAGGAGAGAGTAGATGGACTACCTCTACCTTGATAGTTGTCCTAGATTCTCCTTGTTGATCCAGCTCCCAACTCGTAGATCCAAACCTGTGAGCTTGCATACAAAAGGTAGAGAACAAAAACTTCTAATGTACCAAGTGTATCAAATAAGATCTAACTACCAATTAGTAGAATCAAAACCTTCCATCCCTCCAAAAATCCTTTGAGAATCATAAGACCATAAGGACCAGAGTCTCTAAGTCTTCATTATTTGAGATAAGGTATGAGGCTCTCGTTATAGGGTGGAGAGGCCAAACTACTTTGTAGAAAGATGTGGATCAAATGAGAAGATGTTGGATTAGAGGATATTGGGGTTACTTTGAATGGTAAGTGAAGTTTTACTTGAAGGATAAGGTAATCCACGGAAAATAATGTTCAACTCTTGATCCTAAACTCAAGGAAAAGTAGTTGAACAAATTTGTCACTCCCCTAAGGAAGTCCACAGAGTAAAAAATAGGGGATTTTTTCTTCCCAATACACTAGTAAGGAGTGACAAACTGGGAATTTTATCTCCCTAAGAAAGAGACAAGGGGAGACAATTCATACCATGGCTCAAAATAGGGTTGGTTGAGGTGGATTTCGATCCCTTAAATGATAGGAATCCTCCCAAAACATGACCAGGGAATGAACTATCCACATGTTGAAGGGTCCTAACATACCTAGGGAGCACAAAAATCACGTCCCTCATGGTAATGGAGCATGAAAACCAAACCTGACATTTTTAGGTGTATCAATGTATTATCCACCACTGCGCAGGGGTCGCATTGGTTACTACATCAATCACCTTGGCCTTATGAGCCTCAGAGACTCATGCCTCCATTTTCTCGAGAAAAGTGTCCACCCTTTCTATTCCATCAAATTTTGGTGGATCGTGCAACTCTAACCCGATACAACACACTGACTTGGCGATCAGGGTGCATCTCCATGAGGACACTTAATACAACTGATTCTTCCATTGGTCCAATGCATCCTAGGATTCCGTATCAAATAATAATAATAATAAGTCTTTATTTTCTTGATTGTCATTTATGATAATAAATGAAATCATCTCCCATTCTCAGTTGCCTCCCAGATCAAGAAAACCCTAATTTTCTAAGATGTGGTAGGGGCAGGTTCCAGAATGAAATAGCAATGTTTCTTTGTGCAAACATACAAAATATAAGATATCCCCTAGATGATTCTTAGAAATCCTATGTTTGAACTTTGACCACATAACTTTACAAGAAGATGGACAAAAGAAGAAACTTCAATGGAATCCCTGTAATTGTCCCAGATTGAATTTGTATTTCCATCTAGATTGTGTGGAGTTCATTCCTTTCCTTAATTAAGCATCTGAATAGTATTGGTCCCTGGTTGTAGGCTTCCATCTAGCTGAAGGTTGACTAAATTGAAAATCAAGGAAACCCATTTCGCATGGATTGTGGCTACCGAGGAGAGCTAAAATGTGTATAATATTTGGATGGTCTGACATACCAAAAATACGGCATAATGCTGACAACTCTTAGGGTGTATAGGTTTGACTGCAAGTCTCTTGAAGAGACTAGACTAAAAACATTTTTTTGGAGCAACCTTATGTCATATATTGATTGCATAGTACCATCTATATAGTAAGGAGTTCACTCATTGTGTTCAATCAAGCATTTGCAGTCTTAACCTCTAGTTGCCTAGTTGCATATAGTTTTGAGTTATTTAGTGCTTCAAGTCACAATTAGTTTTGGGCAGACAACCAAATCTTGAAGAGGGTTCTATTTATAAAGGAAAGTGTGGTTGAATTTTGTGCGAGGATCATGCTTCACACAAGCGATGAATATGATGTTGAATTGAGTCATCGAATAACTACAATACACAAACAGAAAATCCTTAAATGAAGTTATATTGGACATAAATATATTGATATGTTGCATAAGAACAACAATGATGATATTGTTTAATACTAATAAAATCACCACAGGGCTTAGCTAATCATCCAAGTGACAAGTTAATAATATAGTGACCGGTTAACAAGATATAAGCTGTCAGAAGAGGATTATAATCTTTATACTCAAGTAGAATTCGGGCTTACTGGATCAACCCCTGCAAGAATCCCAATGCTGCAGATGGTGGCTCTGTTCTTGAGTATTAGATTATTGCATGTTAATACAACAAGGCAAGTGACATGAAATGATTTATCTCTTAAGCAGATGGGAGTGGTGTTATAAGGTTTTAAAATGTCTTTATCTTTGCTCTAGATCCATGGTAAGCTTATGTAACATCTCATGGCTGAAGAGGGAGGCAGTTGATTTGATGGCACTTATGTCAAATAAAAAGAGAATAATGAAATATGGCAAATTAGATAATTGTAATGGGATGACAAAGGTACTCCAAAGAGAGGTGATGACTTGAGCAGCTGAGTCCCTTTCCAGGGGACACATGGATGGAATCTAAAGTGATACCTAGAAGCTACTACAAGGATCTTGATTGCACTGCCAATGGACATTTTGAGATGGTGCAAGGGTGCATTCTGGCTTCCAAGCAGCTGTGGGGAGCTCAAGCCTCAATTGCTCCTTTTTATTTTCCTTTTCAATAAGACAAGAAGGTAAAACACAAATAATTTTAATTGTGGAAACATGTGTGTAGCTAATAGGAACAGATAAGTAATCAATAATTAATGAAAACTTAGATTTGATTTCATTGAAATTCCCCTAGTTTTCCCAATAGCTAGGCCAGGCTTCGTCAGTGCTTTTTTGGCTTGATCTATTTTTAGATAGAACTATTTGTCATCTCATTTAAATATGGAGGGTGATAGAGACCCAGAAGCATGAATTGTGTGATGGGATGATATAGATTCAAGAGCAGAGTATGGTAGAATAAGAACTATAGAGGCATTGATGGAAAAGGGTAACTCTAAGAAGGAGCTGCTTGAGCTGGAGTGGAGTAGGAAAATAAAGGATTTGGTGAGTTAACTTGCTAGTTTAGGATAAGATGAGGAACATAGGGAAACTCATTTATAAAGGAAAAAGAGACTGTTGAGGTACCAGAAGGAAATTACAAGGAATGCCAAGTTACTATTGCATTGCACTATTAGCTGCTTCTGTACCTGACAAAGAAGCTTCATGAATATCAACATAATTATCAACACTGACAGTGTTACAGAATTTCAGGCATATCAACATCAATATCAATAGTGTTAGAGAACTTTTACATTTTGTCATCCCAGGGATCTAGGTGCCAATAGAACCCTGCAAACATCAGGAGCCCACTACTAAGTAGCTAAACTGACTGGAATGGTCAAAAACAGTTTGTGAATTAGATGTTAGCCTGAGAATAACTTGGGGAGAATAGGATGAGTTCTGTCTTGCAAATATTCCATTTTGTTGCCACATGTTTTCTATTTTAAAGCATACAGAAGCAAATAAATTAGTGTCTCTCTTCCAACAGGGATCCATTTAACTTGGATGCTAGGAGAGCTTCAACAGGGACAGTCCAGCTTGGTCCTTAGCCCAGGCCATTATACAGATGACATCCCCAGTTTCTCCATTTGGGCCTTTAGTTTGACAGACAGGCAGTGGGCTCTTCTTCTGATTCAGATGCAGTTTGGGCTTGTCTTCGAGTTCTGTTTGTGATCTAGTCAATATTCTAATGACGCATTTTCCTTTCAATAAGACAATAAGGTAAAACACAAATAATTTTAATTGTGGAAGCATGTGTGTAGCTAACAGGAACAGATAAGTAATAACTAATAATTAATGAAAACTTAGATTTGATTTCATTGAAATTCCCCTAGTTTTCCCAATAGCTGGGCCAGGTTTCGGCAATGCTTTTTCACTACTTCTCAAGGGATTGGTGCTTCTGGGTCTGTCCTTCAAAATGGTGAGTATGGGTCAACCAGGGACAGCCATTTAAATTAACAGTAGATCCATCCATTTTGAAAATAGGTTCATAATGATTGTCAAAAGCTGCCACATTTGGAAATATTAATGATGAGAAGTGAATTGCAAGTAACTGGGGTATTGGTTATGTGGTAGGTTGTTTAACTACAATGCTAACGTCAGAGGACAGATGCAATTTTGAATTGAGAGGATTCTCTCTTGCAAGTTGCAACAGATACCTCTAGCCATGCTACTAGTGTTTTATTTCTGTCAGATAGTGTCCTGTTAGAGTCCTCAGAATGTTGTTATCCTTTTAGTAAAATTCTTCAAGAGTTCCTCCATTGATTGCAAACTGAGGGCAATGTGTTAAGAGACAGAATGTTATTGCGGGGGAAAACTATAAAAGGTCTTATTCTCTAATTCATACTAAGTTGCCTATTTAAGCTACAGCTTAGTAGCTGCTTGCTTGTACTGTGCCATGCAAATTTTTAACAAATTCTCCAAATGAATGCAACAATGGAGTTGATGCCTGGTTTGTTTATAGATCTGTGGTGATGGTATATTTAAGCTCTGCCTTTGTCTAGTGGCCTGCTAATCAGTTGCGGAACAGTGGATCTGACTTGTCCAGCCTTTGACCATGAACATTCGTCACATGTACTTTGTTTGGGGCATTCTTCCAGTTATAAAAGATTTGTTTTTGCATGCATTGTAAATTGATCTAAACTCGAGAACTAAACAGAATGATCATGAGATATTTTCTCTTCCCTTCTAACAGGTAGTATTCAAAGATCAAAATATTGTGAGTGGCTACAGTGTTACCCATCCAACTAGGCATGCAAACAGAGGTTGGGTTATAATACTGATAAATGTGGAAAGCAGGCTCATCTAAGGCATCAGGCTCGACTGTTAGGAGATTATTTTCTGCTAGTGGCATCTTCGGGCTTCCACGATATATATATGTTATCTTGTAAGTTCTTTCTGTAGATGATATTGATTTTTTTTTGTGCTCCTCTATACATGGCATGCCTATTGGATTGTTCCATTTCAAGAACCAGCTTCTATTCGGTAGTAATCTTCTCACTGCAAGAGGATTCTATGCTAACAATACCATGTCTGTACCAAGAAATCCATGTGCAAAACTTGCACCAATATGGGTATTTTCCAATGGGATTTTCCTTGTTGTCATGTTTAAAAAGTGAAGTTTACAGCATTACAATTGTGATTGGATATTGTGTAGGATACTGCAAAACATCTCTGGTCAATTCTTTCCAGGTGAAAAGGAGTGTTATGTGTTATTCCTTGATGTAATTCAACATTTTGACATCCATATATGGACCTGTAGACAAGACAAATTTAAAATGAAACTAGGAACAAGCCTATTTCCCACCCATCTTCAACTATCAATAACAAAGAATACTGGTCATTTACGTTCTCAATCTTTTCATTTATAGCAAAAATCTGCACAGGTCAATCACATATCTCATACAAATGATTAAAGTGTTCCTTGTAAGAATCAAACACAGATTGCAGAGTTAAAAAAAGAAGCCCCCAAGTCTGACCTTGTAAATTTTGTGGTAAAAGACCTCAAGTAGTTGCAGCTCTGCATTTGGGTTGGATAGCTCCACCTTCAAGAACAGAAAAAGCCTATCAAATTTTCTCAGACCTGATTGTAATGCACTAGCATATCACTCAAGCGATCAACACCTCGATGTTTAATTGGTTGAGGTTTTGGCTGCTATGAATAACAGTTGTGTGACGTAAGCCTAAGTTTTGAAGGATCACCTAAACCGAGTTGATTTGCAACCCTCTTAACAACATCATCATAAGTGTCCAGCTTTGACCTGCAAACATCACAGATGAAAGCAACATGGATAGAACAAGTTTCAAACCCAGACAAAGCTCCTACACATTGAACTTCTTTGACATATTAAAGTTCATTGCCTATAAATAGAATTGTACTTACAGTTCAAGACAAAAGTCATCTTCTTTTGGCTTATCCAGATGTCGGAAATGAACAATCTACTAATCACATGCAATCAGAAATTCAACGTATGTTAAAATGACTTTCAAAACCAAGGAACAAATCATGTTCTTCATGAAGCACACATGCCTTTCTACACGATAGTTGCAAGAATGAATTCTTCACTGATAAAGGCAATAATTGGCAACTTTGCTCACAGGAGTAATGAGATTGAGTGCTAAGGAAAGCATGATTAGCCAACTATCATTGGTAAGTTAGCCCCCCTGAACTTTTATATATGCATTTCATGCAGCCATATCTAGGAGCAATAAACATAATATGCAGTTTCATTCTCATTAAAATACATGTTTTCTTGATTTCGAAATTCGCAGCAATAACTTCGTTCGAAGATAAGTATAACTAAAGACTGTTATCAAACCATATGGTTGGAAATAGGAAAACCATGAAACTGAATCTGTGCTATAGAAAAGCAATTAGGTTAGATTAGTCCCTACTGCAGAATTGGTAATCTACTGATACTAAATGTTTCACGGCAATGTTCCTTTCTAATATTTAGCCTTTTGCAATATCCTCTGTTACATTTCATATATCCAACATATCATCCAACTAAGCAGCCGGTTTTGGAGTCACTGTAGTCTCGGCCATGGATATCCACATTGTAACACCTTACAAGTTATAACATATAAAATATGGATATCTACTTTACAGACCATTTAGAGCCACTATTTAGTTGTATTTCGGTTCAGATACGTATCACACTCGGTGTCATTTTGCTATATTCACCCGTAAAATGCTATATAAATGAGAAAACTTTACATAATTGTGTTTAATGGTTTGGAATCTGGATTTGCATGGATGTACATGATAAGATTTTTTTTTAAATTGAATATTTTCAGTATTTTTTGGTCGGCCGGTTTGTGTCCTGTTTTTTACCTGTTCAGGTACAGTTCTTGTTTTTGGGGTCAATATGGCTCTATTCCAGACCAAGCCTCTTGTAGAGTAATGTTTTACAATGCTTTCATGGGAGATCTATTTAGCAAGTACAATGCAATGTGTACTGCTAGTACTTGTTCGATATTGCCTTACATTGTGGCATGCCTTCGGCCATCTATGTGATTCATATGTGCAGGACTTTAACAATTATATGATCTCATTTGATCCAGAGGGACTTTAACTAGATCTAGGGGCATGTCTGGTAGTCATGGATAAATGACTTTACTTGGAAAAAACTGAGGTCTCTATGTTGATGTCCATATCTATGTAACTTTTTCTTTTAATGATGTAAAGAAGTTATAAATATCAGTCACTAATTTATTGAATTGGTAAACAGCATTCCTCTTACTTTGGAGTGGTCTACTTCAGCACCTCATGATCTTTTGGTAGCTGGCTGTCATGATGAAATGGTAAGATTGTAACTGATTATAGCTCAAGGCACATCTAAATTTTATTTTACGGTTTTTTTCAACAAATCTCTGGACTGTGGTATACCATTTCACAATTTTGATGAAAAAATAAATTAGTTTTGTCATGGGTGGTTTTGGCTGAATGTTTAGTTTTTGTGCTGCCTTTATTAGTCCACGACTTCACACAAAAGATGTTGATACATCACCTTTCGGATTTCATATGAGCCATAAGATTGTAGAGAGAAGTAAAGGGTGATTTTTTTTGTAGGGGTATATAATGCTCAATGTTTGTGCAAAAACAAACCTAAATGGAATGACATATGTCACTCCATTGCAAATTGGTGGGAGTGTTTATAGGAATCTACATCATTGAAGGTTATTGCTAATAAATGGATATCTTACTTTGATGTCTCTATATGAATTTTTACTGCAAACTTCAACTTTTTAGGGTCAACTTTTCAGTTTGGTATGTATCCATTCTATTTGTTTTGTGTGTCTGTCTTGCCTTAAGCTGAAGTATATTAATTTTATCATCTGAAACATCGTATATTTGTATTCATGGCAGGTTGCTCTATGGAAATTCTCCCCTAAAGCTTCTTCTCAAGGTACTATTTCAGTATATATCTTTCTTGCTGCATTTTGATGGGTTTCCCCCTTATTTGATCTTCATCTGACCAACAGTTAGTAAATTAACGATAATGATTCATTATTTTTAATTTTCATGTGTACTTGTATATATAAGCATGTGTACAATCTTGTATGTATGCATTTATGTGCTTTGTGTTGTACAAAATCTGGGTGAATTTATGAATTAAAACATATATATTGGGGTGATAAAATACTCAATGTGAAAAACAAATCTGGAGAAGTATGACATATCAACACAGATAACACTCATCCATTCTTACTTAAGGTACAGCTAAACGTTCATATAGTCAAATATTGGTATGATGAGGCAAGATTCTTCTCACTAAAAGTATGAAACATGCATATTGAAAATATGAAGTTGGATTCCATATGAGTGGTAAGTATAAAAATGGCAAAGCTTGACCTCTAGTTGGAAGAACATATATTTATGTCTTGGGTACATTTTTATGTTGGCGTTGTGCAAAGGCCAACAATCTTTGGAAAGAATCTGCTAACTTTGCTTAGGATGTGTTTCCTCCCCAACCTGCTCTTAATGATAAAAGCCCTAAAATACAAGGTGCATCTTGAGAGGGAACTACTAGGATGGTTTCCAGTGTCAACTAAGCAGCCTATCCTCTACACTTTAGGCCGTCTCTCCTTCAACTCAAGGGGTGTATCCCTAGGAAATAGGATTATTAAAGCTAGACAATTAGGTACAAGGTGATATAAGAGTGTAGCTTTAGCAAACTATGCTATAGATAAAATAACATCTTCCTCCTCTTATGTATGTCCTGAGACTTTTTAATAGTGGCAGACTATGCTATAGATAAAATAATGTTTGACCGAATTGTCAGCATTCTTTCCACAACTATTTCTTCTCTGTATATTATTAAGAACCTAAGCTATTTAAACGTTATTAAACTGGTCTAAATGTAACAATTCACAAGATGATAATGGAATTTAGAAGGTGTGTAATCAAGAGATAAAATACCCATTGGAATTTTCATCACTGCAACTTGCTCCACGAGCAATCAAAATCTACATGCCAGATATATATTTTGTACATTTAATCACAAGTGCAATCTTTCTAATTTTTAAACAAGAAAAAGATGAAAATACTACAAGTTTGATTAGGATATAAAAATAAGCAAATTCACCTGGCAGCACTGAATGTTGCCAATGCAAGCAGCATAGTGGAGAGGTGTACTACCTGCACCTATCAAGATGAAAAATACATGAAGATGAAAAAAATTGCATTTGAAATAACTTGTTGAAATTTTCCATTTGTATGCAATGATGCATTTATTTTTTATATAAAAAGTACCAATTATGCCATGTTTCCTTGTTAAATCAGGATCTAAGAATACGCAAATTCACCTGGCAGCATTGAATTTTGCCACCACAAGCAGCACAGTGGAGAGGTGTACTACGTGCACCTGTCAAGATGAAAAATACATGAAGATGAAAAAAATTTCATTTGAAATTACTTGTTGAAATTTTCCATTTGTATGCAATGACACATATATTTTTCATATAATAAGTATAATTATGCCATGTTTCCTTGTTGAATAAATGGCATTTTTTATAAATTCGGTAAACCATGATGAAATTTATCTATAACAGAAAAAGAATAGCACCAATGAGTATCTAATACATTATTAATTACCCATAAGGTCAAGGTCGATTGTTGATCCATCTTGAACTGTCACAGTTGATTTATTGGCCCCTAAATCAAGGAGTAACTGTACAAACTCTAGATGACCATTCAATGCTACCATGTGAAGGGTAGTAATACCTCCATCTGTTGGTTTGTTCGCAATCCTAGAGCATGAACTGCAATAAAACCCCACATATGTCAATAATGGCTGTAAACTCAGATATTCAATTGCAGTCATTTCATACAATGATACTTGCCTCATATCAAAGTTGACTACTAATTCTTTTTGCCCTTGTTCTGCCCTTAAGCTATTCTAGAAATCAGGTACAATGGGTACAACATCAGTAAAAAGAAGTCTCACGCATCAGGAATGGTCATTTACGGCTGCACAATGAATAGCAGTTCGACCATTAAAATAGTCTGCCATGTTGACCTGCAAAGCCAGGTGGAGCTTGAACTGTTAATTAAACTTCCTTAGAGAGTGGTTAAGACAAATTTGGCAGTAAGAAACATTGGGATTATCTCACATTTTTTTTATGCAACACGAGTGTCTAAACCACCTCCCAGTGACCATATCTACAAGCTTGCATCAAATTTGTCTGTGGCATTTTAAATAATTTAAAATGTTCTCTTTGCCCTTGTTCTGCCCTTAAGTTGTTCCAGAAATCAGGTACAATGGGTACAGCATCAGCAAAAAGAAGTCTCACACATCGGGAATGGCCATTTACGGCTGCACAATGAATAGCAGTTCGACCATTAAAATAGTCTGCTATGTTGACCTGCAAAGCCAGGTGGAGCTTGAACTGTTAATTAAACTTCCTTAGAGATTGGTTAAGACAAATTTGGCAGTAAGAAACATTGGGATTATCTCACATTTGTTTTATGCAACACAAGTGTCTGAACCACCTCCCAGTGACCATATCTACAAGCTTGCATCAAAGTTGTCTATGGCATTTTAAATAATTTAAAATGTTAATAAAGCCTAAAATTACCTGTGAGTTGAGTAAGACAATTTTTGCACAATTACATATCTTGAACTATGTGAAATCAAGATAGATGCATGAAATAAATTAAAGTAAGCTGCAATAAATCTCATAAAGGACCTTGTAAGTTACTTTTATGCATGTGATCCATTTACAAAGAAGAACAGATTCCTCCATTGTGATGCATAGCATAGCTAAAACATCTTATTCCTATAAAAATATGAAATACATGAAGGGTGGGAAGTACCTCAGTGTTGTGAAGATAGTCATAGATATCAGAGGCATAGAATGTGCACATCTGAGGATCTCTGTTATCTGCGTCGATGTCTACAATCGTAGATTCTTGCACCCCTGCTGCCACTAGAGTCCTTTCTTCAAATAGGTGGACTATAATAAGTATCATTGTTATAACAGTTAGCATACAAGAAATTGCAACTCACATTGAATAGTGAAAAAAACTTAAAAACCCCTTCAAATTGTGAGAACTATGTTTCCAGAAACGGGAAACAAGGAATGGAACAACAAATGGGTCTAATGGATTTGGGGTAATAAGAAGCATGAACTCCCCTTAACCCCCTCCATATTATGCATATAAATTTGATTGGTAATGCACTTTAGGGTCAGGACAGGAGCGGGAACAAGTATGGGACAGAAACAAGAAATGAACCCTGGATTTGGGGAATAAAAAACAACTTCCCTAACACCCTCTATATCATACATAAAAAATTGATTAGTAATGGACAAATATATGATCAGGAAAGGAGCGGAAACAAGAAATGATACCCCGAGTAAGGTTTCTGGTCACATAGCACATGAGCGATGAAGCAAAAACAATTTATTCATAAAATTACCTTCCAATGGTTTTGAATTTAAATGATGCTTTGATATGTACAGGTTCTGCAAGGTTTTCTGCTCCAGCGAAGCAATATCTGAGGCATTGCCGTCGATGGGTAGAGCCTCTGTAATAATTGAAGAATGAGAAGCAGTTGTATTTGAAATCTTTCCCCCTGTATATGAAATCGTCTTGTTCGGATTAGAGAAACCAGAGATACTACAGGCCACATTGTTTCTCAGAACCCTTAGACCAACATTATCGGGTTTTGCAGTGTGTCTGGGAATAGAGGATTTTGCAGGACCCTTTTGAATTTTAGAGTTTCTTGTGCCGCTGGGAGTCCCTCTAGCCCTGGCTTCTGAAGATGCTGATTGGCTAATAGATTCCTTTAAGACAAAGTAATCATTTTTTTACAATTTCAGACAGAAATTTTCGAAAGCAAACTGCCCAGTAAAATTAGAATAAAATTAGAATAAATACCCAAAAAACCTAAAACCCTTGCATTCTCTGAATACAAATGCCAAAACCAAGAAAACCCATTTGGATAGAAATTGGAAAATGGGGAACGCCATGCTTAGATTGGGTAGATGCCTTATTTGTCAAATTGGAAAGAGGAACACGTTTCCTAGATTGTTGAACAGGTGGAACAGTGCAGCTCCGCGGTCCGCCATCTAGAGAGACTCTCTTCGGATTCACATTGTCCACATTGTCCCTCTGTGGATTATCTTCCCTCCATGTATTATCTGCCCGATGATGACCAATTGAGAATTGTATTGGATGAAGAAAAAATGATGGCAACAGAATTGGATTAGGAAAAAAACGATCAATAGAATTGGATTAATTGTCTTTTTGCCGGGACATTTCAGTTTCATTTTTCAAACTAATTTTTTTATTTATTTTTATGTCTTTCTTCGTATAAAAAAGTTACCTTTTCAACCATTATGTAGAATTCTTTCATTAATAAATTTAAGGTAAAATTATTTCATTAATAAAAAATTTATTAAAGAATTTAAGTAATGAAAAAATTAGTTTTTATTATATATTTATCAAACATCTAAAAAATGACTTACCAAAAATAACACAAATCAATAATTAATACTCATTAACATTAACATTATGCAATATACACCTCCTAACATTAATATTATCTGCATTTAAAATTTGAGTTCAGAAACACATTTTAAAATTTTGTTTTTCTAAATAGTAAAAACTAAAAATAAAATGACAGCATAGAAAAATAGCATCAAAAATACATTTTGAAAAATTGCTTACACATTTGATTTGAGGTTTTCCCATGCTGCTACCCATTCACAATAAATCTTTGTTGTTCAATGTGTATTCTTGACGAATTTGGGGAATATACCAAAGACGTGTATCCTAGCCACCCATCCTTCATAATGAATTCAGAGGCTCCGGTCCCCTTGGGCCACAAATTTCATTATAGTTGCAACTGACGTCGTTTCACGTAATTTTAATCTCCGACTTTGCTCTGCCATTTTTCTGTCAAAAAATAAAATTATGCAAGGTGCTCAGGCCTGCCTGAAACAATCAACTCCTAGTAGCAAATGCAAAGGCGAAACGAAAAATTAAGCAATTAAATCGATATATAGGAAAAATTGATGAAATAGGCACCTGGAGATAAAACTGATCATGGCACCAAGGTTTGTAAGAATCGCCCTCAATAAAAATATTCTAACGAATATTTCCTTTCATAAGAAGGCATCGACTCCTGTATCAACTTTGGGATCGACTGTATGGAATAGCATAATGAGAATCGGCATCGACTCTTTACGCATACTTGGATTGATTAACAGCATCGCCACCTGATCACATCGACTTATACATGAAGTACAAACATCGAGTGTTATCAACTCTTAGGATCGACAAATACTTGTGAGCACTGTTGAAAAATGGATGTAGGTTTCTTGATATAACACAAATAATAAATGACAGCCTCTAACATTATGCAATATACACCCATCATATCCATATTACTTGCAATGAAAATTTGGGTTTAGAAACCACTTTCATTAAAGTTCAACCTCTAGAAAAATTAAGAAAAAATTAATAGCAACTTATAGAAATAGCTAAACATAAAAAAATACGTCATTAATTTTTTACCAAAATTAAAACATCACTTCCTCTCACATATGGAAAATTAGTATGCATTTAGGAGGTACTCACACCTCTCACACCTCGCAAATTAGTACTAGCTCTTTCTTTGACAATTGGGTTATGTTCCAAAGCACTACAGACCTCTCTTCTCCCAAAGTTGTAGTGTTGCTTACCAAGGTTACTCTAGATCTTTTACTAAGGATAAATGATGCGGGGGAATCACTCTTAAATTGCAATGTGGCCATTCGAAAATTAATATTCTAAATTTTACAAAACGGAGTGGGTTTCCCTTAATTGATTCTCCATATGTTTAGGTTAGTGGTAATCAATTTAGTGAACTAGTTCTGGAAAGAATCGAGTTAGCTTTGCTGTCAATGGAAGAGTTAAGTTAGAAATAGGATAGAATGCAATTGAATTAATTTAGGATATCTTGTGAAGCTGTCAGATTGTTAGCAGAAATTTAGGCATTAACTTTCTAATTCTATATTTAGTTTCCTTCTCCTTTTGTATATATTTTGAATTAGTTTGTTAAAAGGTTGGATTCTCCGAGTAATGGAAAGCTTATTTCTGTATGAGATTGTTGTAATCCCCAAAGTTAATCAATGAGTCTTACAATTCCTGGGGGCTGCTCATGAATCTTACAAATATAACAATATTAAGCAGATTACGCAGTTTTAGTATTTGGGAAAGCATTATACTTTACTACAAAAAAAGAGGTGCAACACCAGGTAAAGACTTGCACAACTTCTCTCGTAAGTGTTTCTAGAAGGGGTCCCGCAGGGAAAGTAAAGAGTCCAGGTCCATCCCTTGAACCTTGAAGCGAGGAATTCTTAGATATTATAACCTTTAGTCTGAAATCCTATACACAACATTTTTGGTCTACCAACCCTTGGAATTGCTAGTTCCTAAGTTTTATCTGTTAACATAGCAATATTATTATGAACCTGGGCAGGTCTAACCTATTTTCGGGGCTGCAACTTGTGAAAATCACGGGATATCCAATAATGGATTTGATCCTTATGGCCTATTCTAGTGCATCTACAGGTGTAGCAATCCTCTGTTACTGTAAGGGAATTATGATCTAGCCATTTCATCTCCACCACATCCACAACAAAGAAAAAAAACATGAATAAAAGAAAAACACAATAGATAATCAAGAAAAACACAGAACAAACCTGAAGGTCTAAACATTGATGCCATTCTAAAGGCAATGGAGACCTAACGTGAATCTCAATACCAATATTTGACAGTTTCAATTTCTGTCCACCGACACCAATCTCGTCACCATGTTTAGAATTGCCTGAATTCCAACTCCATTTACTCTTCTTAGATGTGTCTTCAAGCATCTTCTTATATTTAGACAAATTACTTGTAAATCTAGTCCTCTTAGCCTAAGTATTGAACACAATAGGGTAGGGTTGTGATTCATATAATGGGGCAAGGGTTTCATTTTCGGTGACCACGACCCCGGCCTCAGCTTGTTCTTGCCCTGCTTTGTAAATTCTTTGATCCATTCTCAGAATCAGCTTTGCTTGTCTGCACTGATGTCATTGCCCTCAATAAACCAAACACTAAATGAAGGTTCACTTCATTACATAAAAACCCCCGGTCTACAATAGGGCATCCACTGTTATCTCGGGTATATCTTTCTGGTTTGCGGAAGCGTTAGGCGCTCTATAGCAGTTTACTAGGGGATCATGTGCCATACGTAGCGGTGTGGATTCCAGTTGGTCATGTAGGAAAAGAACCCCTCCCTTTTCTATATAATTTAGGGATGGGCACATCATATCGTATCCTTCTTTCCAATACGTAGGTGCAACATATCCATAGCCAAATGGTGTCTAAAGCAATAAAACAAGGATATCTGAAGGCAAGGCGTATAGGTGGAATTAGATGTACTCACAAAGCTTATCATTGATAGGAGACGCTACTCG
>LPNX010684120.1:62329-73404 GCA_001517045.1 Pseudotsuga menziesii | reverse complement strand
TTCTACCCATCAACCTATAGAAAGAAAAAATGCAGAAAAGACAAAATAATTGTGAGACAAAAAATAGCAGGGATCTGGAGAGTTGTCATGCAGATACAACCTAAAACAGTCCAAGGTAAAACCAGAATGGAGAAACTAGAAGCAGGTAAAGCGACCTTCAGTAATCATGATTCTGTTAATTGAGTACTTACATAAGTGAAGAATACCAGGGCAGTCTCCTATCGCAAGATTTGATAGGTTGTCCGCATCAGAATTGAACTCCCTGTAAAGGTGCCTGAAGGATAACGAAAGAAAACAATTCTTTAGGAGCCCAATCCTTTTCAACCAACAATCATAACTGAGTGACCGCAAATTGGTGAGACCTCTGGCCCAATCACTTATGACCTTTGATTCGCCAAAAATAGAAAGCTAGAGAATTTTTAATTTTTTTTGCGAACCATAAAAGCGGATAAGGCTAAAAGTTCAGAAAAAGTATTAGTGCCACTCCCAACACCCATCCTTAGCTTGAAACTATGAGAGTCATATATACGGAGGATCATGCCAGTACCACAATTTCCATCCTGCTCGGCCCCATCAAAGAATCCATATATGGTTTCGGATTCCAACACCGGGATGATTCGAATCTTTTAAACTTTTGGGGCACAATCTCTGTTCCATTACAGAAAACTTGCCACAATCTAAGAAACAAGTAAACCTCCTTGCAAAGTTTAATCACTTCTTCTAATGCCTGCTTCAGTTTTTCTTTGGAGCGTGTGAGGAATGTCGATGTGCAAAAAACAGTGACCTTTGCAAATAGTGTCATTGCAGGAGGGTGCTCATGCGTTTCCCAGGTTGAAAGTTCAAAATGCATATGGTTATGAGCGCATAGGCTGGAGACGGTGATAATTGAAAATATAAAATGGAAGCAGTAACTTCAGTAGCATTGAGACTTGTAAAAAACCATAACAACTGGTTATTGATTGGAGTGATGAAAACAATCGAAGCGGCAAGAACCATACCTTTGAAGCACTCTGACTGGTCACTGCGAGATCCTGAACCGGCTTATTGTCTGCAAAAATAGGGTATCGAGTGAAAAAACAGGGGAGCAGGGGTTGAACGATACCTTCAGCCCAGAAATACGAAGTTGACGTGTTTTTTTGGCCATGCATTGGATGCATTTGGTAAGTCTAGGTGGAGGAGGCGCATTCGAATGGCCGGTTCTCAAGGGGATGTAGGGCTATGATGCTTCTATCTAGGTAACCATATATATGGTACTGGTTCTAGTACCTAATTTGTAATTGACGTAGGAACATAATTTTCCTTTGGAACGCGCTTAACCGGGTTTGCTTCAATGGTGCAGCAGGGAGAAAGATGGTCAAGAGAAAATTCATGCAATTGCTTTGTTAGATCTCTGAAGATTGAGGTCCATGGCAATAATATTACTAATAGAAGCTAGACAACTTACAAAAATTACACTTATTGCCAAATTTCCAATTTTCCATGACACAATTAAAAATGACTAATTCATATTCTTCTATCTAGTCATTTTTTATGTCGTGACTAAATTAGTCGTTTATTTTAGTCATTTTTAACTCTGTCACTTATTATCTAGTCATATTTGTTAACTGGTGACTAAATTAGTCGTTAATTTTAGTCGTTTATAGTTAGGTCAATCAAAATTGCTCATATTTAGTAGTAAATCACTTGGAAAACCTAGGGTGACTAGAATTTTTAGTCACCTAGTAGCTAATTCCTCATTTTGTACTAGTGTGGTGACATGGTCATAAGGTCATGCAAAATTCAAACGGTGGTGAACCTAACCTATATGCCAGTGTAGATGTTATACCTGAGATCAGTACGAACAGGTCAATCCAATGGCTGAAACGGCACTGAAAATGGTCTTCTACATCACAAATTATGTCAGAAACGGTCCAAAATGGTTAGAAACTATCAAAACTATAGGAAAGGGGGTAAAAATAAATATTTGAAAATTTTTCTATAAATAGTAAAAAACATAAATCATTTGAAAGTTTTACCCATTGGAGCTCTGATTTTCAACTGCAAATTCCAGGAGATCCAGTCGATGGAATTCACAACCGTTTCTTCTAGGTAGTTACTCATGCTCTCCTCATGCATTTCAATATAATTTTTGTTGATTTTCGGGGTACAATGAGGTAGTTTAGGCCATATCTACATGAGCGTTGTGGCCCATGCAGGTATCGAAGCTTTTTCCGCATATAGGGCTGGCTATACGCAGAAAAGAGGCTAGAAACCGTGTACATACGCGGCTGTTTGCAAAACAGTCGCGTATGACGCCACGCAAGTCAATTTATAAGGATCTAATGGACAATATGGCCATTTCTCTTGCAGGATGGTGCTAGAATGGAGAGAGCGCGAGCATGGTGAAGTAGAAGAAGTTGTAAGGGTTGACGTGATGGCTCAACAAGCTCTTAGAAGATGTGGACTCTACATGTTTTGGTGCCTTGGTGGTTTGAGGGCCAAACCAAGACTGCTACAGATGCTGGTAGACTATTGGGATCCAGACTCAGAGTCCTTCAGGATAGATGGGATGTCTCTCACCATAGAGGTGGAAGACATATACTTCATCATAGGTCTATCTAGACGAAGGGAGGTGGTGAACCTTCGTTCCCGAGGTGGGCCAGGCGCTGGGCTTACTATCGATGAGTACATAGCTGTGTACTGCTACCCAGATACTGAGAAGGTGGGGAGGCAAGTCCCTACCAATGCTATACAGGTGCTGGGCCTAAAGGCCATACTACTAACGCTAGGCAGGATAGCAGGCTTAGCCTCACTCCATCAGGCCTCGCGACCACTGATGTTCTATGCGGTGGAGTGTATGAGACCGACCATATACGACTGGAGTACTACACTACTGAGCAACATGAAACACCAGCTCAGTGAGTGTAAGGCAGGCAGGATACGAAACTTCAGGTTCAGCAGCATATTGAGCACATTTTTCTTCGAGCGTGTTCCAGGATTGAGCCCTAGAGTGGACGTTCCTCTCCATGGGGTTCGAGATCCGGTCCAACGGCGTTGGGCAGATGCTATGCACAGACTGGGGGGTGGAAGGGTGGCCAACCCATACCCAGATGACTTCTTCTCATGGTGGCGATGATAGATTGTTGCAATAGATGACTACCCTTATGCAGGGATAGATTTCCGAGGGGACCCGGACATGCCATTGCCACCAGGCTCGGCATATGGAGAGATAGGTACCGAATCTCGACTCTCACTCTTTTTTAAATTTTTTGAGTTATTTCATTTTTTTGTATTTTCTTGATTATATGGAATCAAAAAGACATGTTTTTGCGCAACAATACATAGTGACATCTACCATTCATGTGCAGATGTGGGACCACGGCGACCAGAAGGCTTCCCTCGTCAAAGACAGAGGGGAAGAGGGGATGACATCACAGGTGCGGATGCGAAGCAAACGCTCCAGAACATTCATACCAACTTCGTGTGACTGACTCATAGAGTTCCCATGGCGCAAGTCGAGGACTTTCCTGAGGCCATGCAGCGACAGGTGGTGGGTGTGCCACGCACATGGGTGCGTTTATTCCGGCGGCTAGCTAGAGCCATAGTGACGTATAATGATCACAACCCTCCTCCTCCACAGGATTAGAGACCTGGGAGTGCATATGTTTTGTACGGCTGTGTATTATATGATGGAAGCTTTGAAAGCTCCACTTTTGTATATGACACTATGTATTATCACATTTTTGATATATATAAAAAGTTTTACGTTGATCGGTTTATTTATTTACATGTGTAAAAAATTTTGTGATAAATTTATTACGAATGAAACAAATGCCAATCTAACACGTAGTTAGCATATGAGTCAGCAACTTGATTATCGTTTCTTGGAATGTGTATATATGTAATACTGTCAAATTGTCGTTCTAACAATCTCACACGTAAGAACCTTCTCAATAATGTCAAATCTCTAACACGGTACAAACCATTGAGCTGTGACACTACTAACTCCGAATCAAGACGTACCTCAAGAGATAGAATGCCATGTGAAATGGCATCCCGTAGAAGCTCAATAACAGCGCTATATTTAGCAACATTGTTGGATGATGGCCGTAGACATACACCTCCTGAAGACAGTACCTGACCCATAGGAGTATAAATCACCCAAGCAGCAGAGGCTGAGTGTTGAGTGTGATGGCTTGCACCATCCGCGAATCCTATGTAGGTGGAAGATTCCCTTCACATCTGCCAAAAGAAATGGAAACTAATCACAAACCCGATCACGATAAGAAAAATACCTAACTATGCAAAGTTGTACAATAATATACAACAAGCAACCTTGGCTAAAGATCATGCATAGTATTTTTTGAGATAGATCCCATTTCTAGGCTCCACCAAAGCTGTGCCTTCGTAATCGACTAACTCATAGGCACCCTTCTCTAAGACATGCTTGACCACGTAAGGACCACGCCACATAGGATTAAATTTCCCTGCCCCCAAGGGTTCTTTCGATTGACCCCACAAAAGGACCAAGTCTCCTTCACTAAACACTCTTGGACGGATAGACTTGTCATATTGGACCTTAACGCGACGTTTATTAACTTCTAGAGCCACCAAGGCATCTCGACGCTGCTCATCAAGTTGCTCAAGGTGGAACAAACGCTCCTCCAAAGGTGAAGTATCTAGTAAGAGTTCCACAGCTAGCTTCAACGAAGGAATTTCACATTCAACTGGCAATATCGACTCCACTCCATGCACAAGCTGATATGGAGAAAAACCAGTGGCAGTCTTAATCACGGTTCGATATTCCCACAAAGCAAGGTATAACATAATATGCCAATTCATCTTGCTCTGTGCGATGGTTCGTTGGAGAATGGACTTAAGTGATTTATTCACTGCTTCTACCTGTCCATTCGCTTGGGGGTAGTAAGAAGAGGAGTGCTCTTGCTTATACCCCAACTTGGATGCCAACTCTTCCATCATACGGTTCTGAAAGTGCGAGCCATGGTCAGTGACAAGCTCTTTCGGAATCCTAAACCAAGTAATGATTTGGTTGAATACGAAGTGAGCGGCTGTCTCGCCGTCGGATTTTACTGTAGGCATTGCCTCAACCCATTTCGTGAAATAATCCACAGCCACTATAATATGATGGTGCCCCCCAGCCGAAGCTGGGCTACAATCCATAAAATCGAGCCCCCACTTGGTGAAGGGACCGGCGGTGATAATGGGATGTAACGGGGCAGGCTTCGAGCACATATTTCATGTGAACACCTGGCAAGGGTGGCACCTCTTGACCGCATCAACACAATCTTTAAAGATCGACAGCCAGAAATAACCCGCTCTCAAAATATTTTGAGCTGTAGAAATCCCAGATAAATGACCACCACACGCCCCTCTGTGGCAATCATTCAGCACAACCTCAGCCTCCTCATGAGTTAAACAACGTCGTAAAATGGAATCTACCCCACGGCAGTACAAAGTATTGTCCACTATAAGGTAGTTCTTAGAGACGTGACGTAATCGTCGTCATTCATCTCGCGAGAGGTGAGTAGGGGTCCTCTATGTTTGCAAATATACTATGATATCTCCATACCATGGTTCAGACGTTGAGATTAAGAATATGTGTTCATCGACAAATGTATCTTCACACACCAACTCCTCGGTATCACTCGAAAAATCTGATAGGAGCTCTGCAAAGACTAAAGATTTCTTCGACTTTGCTGAAACAAATTCGAGATCAAATTCTTGCAGAATGACAATCCATTTATTATACTTTGCCCCAATCATCCTTTGTGTGAGGATGAACTGAAACAGATTGACATGGGCCACAACCAAGGTTTGGCGAAGGAGAATATAATGTCTCAAACGCTGAACCGCATGTACGGTTGCTAAAGCAAGCTTCTCGACATGAGAATAACGAATCTCTACGTCAATAATGTTTCGGCTCAGATAATATATGACATGCTCCTGGAGCTCCTCATCCTCCTGAACCAATACCATACCAATCGTCTCTAAAGACGCGGCCACATATAATAGGAAATCACGGCTATAATCCGGAGGACTAATCACCGGGGCCGATGCTAAGGCTCGTTTAAGTGCATCGAAGGACTCCTGGGCTCGCTCATCCCATTCAAAGGGAGTATCCTTCTTCAAGAGACGCATGAAGCCTCTAGTCAAATTGGCAAAATTGACCACAAATCTTTGTAAGAAGTTTTCCATACCTTCCAAACACTGAAGATGACGAATATTCTTCGGGGGAGACAACTGAAGTATTGCCTCAACCTTTAAGGGATCGACTCTTATGCCCTCTTTTGAAACGATGAATCCTAATAAACGACCTGACTTCACGCAAAAGATGCACTTATGAGGATTTAATCGAACCGAATAGTTCTGGCATATTTCGAAGACCAATCTCAAGTGATAGGAATGACGCAATCTCATGCGAGAATGAGCAGCGAGGTCATCCAAAAATACTTCAATAATAGACTTGAGATCGTGGAAGATTAGGGTCATCGCCCGCTGAAATGTAGCTCCGGCGTTTTTAAGGCCGAAAGGCATTTTTCGATATGCAAACATTCCCCAAGGACAAATAAATGCAGTCTTGTGTTGGTCCTCAGGTTTAATCTGGATCTGATTATACCCAGAAAAACCGTCCATAAAGGAGAACACCTCGCTACCCGCACACTCATCCAAAATCTGATCTATAAACGGTGTGGGGAAGTTATCCTTAGGACAGGCACGATTTAAATCGCGGAAATCAGTGCATATTTGGATCGCTCCCTGCTTCTTATCCACCGGAACGGGGTTTGAAACCCACTCCATCAAGGGAACGGGATAGATGAAACCGGTTTTCAACAGCTTCTCTATCTCTGCCTTAATGGCGGGTGCTTTCCTAGGATTCACGGCGCGTAAACGTTGTCGAACAGGCTTAGCATTGGGGTAAGTCTTAATCTCATGTTCGACAATTCGAGGGTCAATAATTGGCATCTCATCATAAGACCAAGCAAAAACATCACAGAATTCCTTGAATAGCTCGGTATATTCGAGAATCTCATCCTGGGAACAATCTGCCCCAATATAGACATTCTCAATGGTACCAGGATTTCGAGAGATGTTGATAGAAATCATGGAAGATATGTTCGCCATGTTCCCATCAGCCATCTAACCAGGAGAGCTTAATGGAATCATGGGACTACCAACTCTCTGACTAAGAATCTCCCTATAATCCTCATGCTCCAAACGGTCAAGCGGTGGAAGGAAATATGATCTATGATGAAGTTCCTCCCATGGCGGCTCAACACCCGACAAAGCCTCGATGATCGCTTCATCTGAAGGGAAAACCGTATCAAGGTAGTCGTGGGCATGAGAAGACTGTACTGCCCAAGCGGGTAGCACATAGGGGTCTTCCTCCTCCATCCACGAAGAGGAAGAATGAGGCTCTGCAACATTCATAAGATTGGCTTGATAAGCTATCATGGTTGCAGGAAGCGGCACGTTGGTCTCGACAGGCTCACTCGAAATGCTCAGTGTAGGAAGAATACAAGGATCTTCCATATGAGTCGTGCAAAAAGACACTGAGGTCGTAGAAGTCGAATCCTTATCGGAACAAGATCCTATCATGAGGACCGGCGCAGGACAACTAAAGCTTCCCATGAGGGATGGATACATGCCTACACCCACACTCCCAGTTGTCGGCTGAGAGTGTTCAACGACTGGGACCGAAGCTCCCGAAGATGCAGTAACAGGGGAATTCTTGAATGTCATTTGATCAATCGTTACAATCTTTCCATTATTTGGAAAGCATACAACACGAAACACGGAAGAAGCAACGACTTGCATACTATACATCCAGTTTCAACCCAGCAAGAGATTGTAGTTGAGGGGCGCATCAACCACCTCAACCTCTATCGCAACGGTCTTCCCTCCCAAACGGACTTTAAGGGACGAAATGATGCCGTGCGGCCTAAAAGATCTCCCATCAAAAGCAATTAACATAGTCGCTGATTTCGACAACTCAGGAGAACCAAGACCCTTCCAACAGGACAAAGACATCACAGATGCAGCAGCGCCCTCGTCAATCACAGTGCGCTTGACGATCATATTAAGACATTCTACGTGTACCAAAAGCGACACATAGTAGGGCAAGCGAGGCTGATGACCTGTGGTTTCAAATTTGATCACTGAGGAAGAATCATCACCGTTCACACCAAGAGCAGAAAGCAAAGCCTTCCTTTGCGAAGGACAACTCTAAAGCACTTCCAATGCAGACATCGCACAAGGAGTATGGCCCAAGTCCTCGACAACTGAATAATTCTGGGCGGCTCGGGAATTTGGATTATGCCCCGAGTGCTTAAGTACCCCCTTAGGAATGCGAGGTGCAGCCTCAGGTTTATCTGTAGGTTTCTCAATGCGCAAAGGGGTTCCTAGTGGATCAGGTTCTTTGCCTGGGATGGGTTGTGACGATCCATAATCTTTCGCACGAGTCACAACCTTAGCAGCATGGACCATGTTAATGCACCCACGAGCACTAGTCTCTAGTGGATCATTCTCACTAGATTGCTCTTGGGAATTCGAGTTCATATTCTGATTATGCGGTAAAGGGTTCGTTAGCACAACTGGGCCTTGTGCTAAGAGTCTCGAAGCTTCATCAATTTGAGGGCACAAGTAAGTGAGGTGATCATCCTTACATAACTTGCAACGGAACTTAACCTTACATTTCGCTTGCTTGTCCCCACTAGCATTCTGACCGTTCTTGTCATTATTGGTAGCATTCTCATTCTTATTCCCACCCTTTCGATTATTATTCTTACCCTTTTTCCTATTCCGTCCGGGTTGCTGGTTACCCTTCTAGTCCGACGATTGCACAGAAAGTACACTCGCCATTTGGGCGGGTTGAGACAAAGCCGTAGCTTGTCCCAAAGAAAACTGGTTGAGCGACAATTGACTAACTTGTTTTGCAACTGAATCTGCAGGTTTCACACTTGCACAACCCACAATGCCATCGGCATGTGGTCCAGGTTTGACCTTGGGATCGAAACTAGAACGAGGAGCGTTGGGAATAATCTCGTACAACAAACTGGACTGAGCATAAATCAAGTCCAATTCCTGCACCCTAAATATCGCTTGTTCCTCATTCTGCACTCCGGATGTGGAAACATCCTTCGCGATTTACGGCAATAAATACTTGAGGAACCACTCGAGAAGGAACTCTGGCGGTATAAAAGCTTTAATTAATCTCTTCCGTCTATGCCACTCCTAAATATGATTAGAAATATGGGTGGCTTTATCTTGCCGAAATGTCGACAAGAGCTCAGTACCAACATCATAGTGCACTGGTAGCTGGAAGTGATTAAGAAAAGTCATTGCAAGATCATCGAACAAGGTAAAAGTTCCCTTTGGTAACTCTATATACCATTTCGCAGTAGACCCTGTGAGGGTGCGTTGAAATAGTCGCAAGCGGACTGATTCCTGATGTAACAAATTCGAAGAGCACCAAAGGTGAAACGTGGTAACGTGTTCACTCGGACCCTCTCCCAGTTTGCCTTCGAACTTAGGTATGTCCGAAGGAAGCTTGGTAGGGACAGCCAGCCAAGCCAGGTCATGAGCCATGGGATCATTCGTAAGTCTCGATAAGTCAGGAAGGTTAAACGTCGCGAGGAAAGGGAGCCTGGGATGATGAGATCGATGGACCGCTCCCTGATTCACATAGGTTTGAGCACCACCATGGCCTTGGCCATAGTGTCCTCCTCCTGTCTGACCCATATAAGGTGACGTGGAAGTACCATATTAAGGTGGACCTTGACTAGTAGGAGCTACGAAGCCATAATTAGGAGAGTAAGCAGGTTGTTGATACTCGCCTCCGTAAGGCGAAGAAACCTGTCCATACTGCGTCGCGTAATAAGGTCCATAGGTCATTGCATGCGATGTCCCATGGGACACTCTGTAGGTAGGAAGATAAGCTCTGGAAGGGGGAACATACATACCCGAAGTAGGTATATATGCCTCGGATGTAACAAGCTGACCACTAGAAGGGTGAATATAGCCTCCCGAAGCAGCGGGTGGTATATGAACTTGAGACACAATCGGCCTAGTAACCGCAGTACGAACCTGACTCATAGCCATATATCGACTCGAAGGACCACGTGGATAAGGTGGAGGATGTACATTTGAAGAACTCGGAATCGAGGACGAAGGAATCTTAGTAATAAGATATGTACTAGTGCCTATCATCACTCGTCTGGGATCTGGTATCCTAATCGGATTGCTAACCCTAGACCTAGGAGGGGGATAAGATGTAGCTTCCACCACTGGGATGGAAGGTGCAATGTGACTAGTACTCCCAAACCTCTCCGCAAGGTAAGGAATGGGATTGCCCCCAGGCATAGTGCTAAGCTCAAAGTCGGATTCGACATGAAATGTCAAATCGTGCATAGGAAAACCAGTCGTAGCATAACTACCGTAGCTAGTACTAGCAGGTTCAAAGTGAGTCTCGGCATATTCTGGAATTCCATACCGGTAACGTGTCAATGGGGAATCAGTCCTAGGGTGAGTAGGTCTATCGTGCAAAGATCCTATCTGGGAAATCACAGGACCGAACTCAGCTAGGTCAGGTGAAGGATCGTATGTAGGAGTAAGCTCCCCATCGTCAATACGAACAGGCGGAGGTGGCTCATGAATAGTCTCTGAATGATCCTCCATGGTGTGTGAATCAGTGTGTGGCATAGTTCACCTGGACTGTCTAGGTCCCTCTCCCAAAGGAGGAGGAGAAGTAGAAGGCGGAAGTCCTGCTAACCGACGAGAACGGCGCGGAACCGCACTCGAATCCACAATGACTCAACAAAAAGCAAAGACTCTCTATTTACGTAAACCCTAGGCCAACTAGCGTGCACAGAGCAATCACTAATAAAATCTAAAGCCAAATGCAAGAAAACAAGGGCTGGATAAGTGAGCTCCCGAATGAAGCAGGTATGTCTCGCCTAGGAGAGGCTTGAGACTCCCATACACAACAAGCGGAGGTACGTAACCAATTATTGTGGCCCTCAGCTTCAATGCGTAAAGCGACTGTGCTGTTCGACCCCAACCTGGCCGGGACACATGCT
>LPNX010684120.1:13449-39991 GCA_001517045.1 Pseudotsuga menziesii | reverse complement strand
GAATAGATAGGAAGCTAAACCAGCTGAGCGGAAGGTGAAACCCAACCGCCAGGAGATTTGTATAAGTATAGGCTTTTGCATTGGAATACATAATCAATCGGGATTTATACCTAACAACAGGAAGGAACAAGAAGCTAATGCAGTAGAATGCTATAACCTCGCCATTGATGAAGACGATGACCCTCGCAACATTAATATTCCTGAGTCAGAAGGACATTGCAAAGTACATGGACCAGCAGTTGAATCACCTGAAGTAATTCAGCCCTTGAAAACAAGGAAAGTAAACATTGGATCAGAAGAAATGCCTAAGTACGCTACCATTGGAGATTATTGGGACGAAGAAATGGTGAGCAAAGTGACTGAACTCCTCCATGAGTATCAGGACTTATTTCCGATGAAGTTCTCAGAAATGAAAGGTATTCTTGGTGATATAGGAGTGATAAAAATGCATTTGAACGCTGATGCGAAGCCTGTGAAGCAGCGCCCTTATAGGCTAAACCCTAAGTATAAAGAAAAAGTCAGGATGGAGCTAGATAAGATGCTCACTGCAGGAATCATTGAGTCTGTCGAAGAGTCTGAATGGGTCAGCCCTATGGTGGTACAAGAAAAGAAGACCAAGGGAGAAATCAGAATCTGTGTTGATCTGAGGAAGCTGAATGATGCCTTTTTACATGATCCTTTTCCTACTCCCTTTACAGATGAAGTTTTAGACAATGTTGGAGGTCAAGAAGTGTATTCTTTCACTGATGGATTTTCAGGTTACCATCAGATCAGAATTGCTCCAGAGGATCGACATAAAACAACCTTCGCTACAGAAATGGGATCTTTTCAGTATATTGTTATGCCCTTTGGATTGAAGAATGCACCTGCTATGTTTTCCAGAGTATTCATATCTGCATTTAAGGAATTTATTCATAAGTTCTTGGAAGTTTACTTTGATGATTGGACTATCTTTGGTTTATTGAAAGATCATATAGCCAGTTTAAGACTTATGCTGGACAAGTGTAGACAGCATCAGATTTCATTGAACCTGAAGAAGTGTATCTTTTGTGCACCTTTTGGAATTCTGCTAGGTCACATTGTATGCAAGCAAGAATTGATGGTGGATCCTATGAAGATAGCCATTATTGTGAACTTGCCACCTTCGAAGTCTGTTAAGCAACTTTGCACTACGCTTGGTCATACTGGATATTACAGGAAATTCATTAAAGGATATGCTCAGATTACAGCCCCTATGGAAAAGAAATTGAAGAAAGATATTAAGTTTGAGTGGACACCTGAATGTCAGGAAAGCTTGGATATTTTGAAAGAAAAGATGGTAACTGCCCGTATCTTAGTATTCCCTGACTGGAGTAAGGAGTTTCATGTTCATGTCGATGCATATTCCATTGCTTTAGGTATAGTATTGGCTCAGTCAGGTGAAGGTAATATTGATCACCCTATTGCTTTTGCAAGTAGAAAATTGTCCACAGCAGAAAAGAATTATACTACGACATAACGAGAAGGTCTAGCTATGGTTTATGCCTTGCAGAAATTTCGACATTATTTGTTAGGATCTCATTTTAAGATGTTCACTGACCATTCTGATTTGAAGTATTTGGTTAACAAGCCTGTGTTAGGTGGAAGGATATGCAGATGGTTGAATTTGTTTCAGAAGTATGACTTTGAGATCATAGTTAAGCCAAAAAGACTTAACCTGGGGCCTGACCTCTTGTCGAGGCTCGAGTAAGGAGAAGAGCCCACTAGTTTGGACGAAGGTCTTCCTGATGCCTAGTTATTTGCCATCTAGATGGTTGATGACTATTTTCAGGATATTGTTCAGTACTTGTCTACAGGTTTTGCACCCTCTAAGATGACAACACAGCAGAAGAAGCAGCTGGTGGTTAGAGCAACTGACTTTACCTTGATAGCAGGACAGCTATATAAGATGGGACCAGATGAAATACTGCACAGATGTGTCCTGGAGCATGAAAATCCATTGATTTTGTATGAAGCACATTCTGGAGCAACAAGAGGTCATTATGCAGGAAAAGCTATGGCACAGAAGATTCTAATAGCTGGATTGTGGTGGCCTATGATTCATAAGGATGCAAGAGAGTATTGCCACAGCTGTGATATCTGTCAGAGGATAGGCAAACCATCCAGGAGGGATGAGATGCCTCTGGTTCCACAAGTAACTTTACAAGCATTTGACAAGTGGGCTATTGATTTTGTTGGACCAATCAATCCCCCTGCAAAGAAATCTAGAGCAAGATACATTATTACAGCAATTGATTACCTTACTTGTTGGGCCGAAGCTCAACCAGTCAAGGACTGTAGCACTGCTACAGCTGCGAAGTTCATATTTGATAATATCTTCTCGAGGTTTGGGTGTCCTAGAATTCTTATGAGTGATCAAGGATCACATTTTATGAATAAGACTATTGAAGCATTGACCGAAGAATTTCAAGTATATCATCATAAGAGTACTGCCTACCATCCTTAAGCAAATGGAATTATCGAAGCCTTTAACAAGATTCTTGAGCACGCTCTGACGAAGGTTTGCAATGTTAACAGAAATGATTGGGATCTTAGAATTCCAACAGTATTATGGGCTTATAGAACCACTTGCAAGAAGTTAACAGGCCACACACCTTTTAGGATGGTATATGGACAGGAAGCAGTTATGCCCATGGAGTACATTGTTCCTAGCCTCAAAATATCTGCCTTCACAGAGATGGATGATCCAGCCGTGTTGAATGAAAGGCTGGTGAAGATACTGGAACTCGAAGAAAACAGATTCATTGCAGGTGTCCAGCAGCAAGTACAGAAAGCTAGAGAAAAAGCATGGCACGATAGACACATTAAGAAGAAGCATTTTCAGAATGGTGATCTTGTGCTCTTGTACGACGGTAAATTCATGAAGTTCCCAGGTAAGTTCAAGACACATTGGAAAGGACCATACATAGTTCAGAACGTTACCGATGGTGGTGCAGTTCAGTTAGCTAAATTGAATGGAGAAATTTTGCCCTCCATGGTGAATGGAAGTAGATTAAAGAAGTACAGGGACAGGCCTGTACCCCCTGATCAGAATTAATAGCAAGAAGAAGAGTCTAAGTACCAAGAACAGTTGAAATTGGGTACTAGACTATAATGAAGCTCTTCTCAGAGAGCTTCGGCAGATTGTTGGAAAATTTACGAAGTGTCGAAGGTTGTGGAAGGAATTCTGTCATGGGTCGAAGTTCGAAGTTTTGCTGAAGCTTGTGTCAGGATGTGTCAAAGGTTTATATTGTGTCGAAGGTCCTTATTGTGGCGAAGCCGAAGTTAGTGGTTGTGCCGAAGAAGAAAGGTGTGTCGAAGCTTAAAATGCGACCGTTGGAAAAAATCAGATTTGGCGGCGTCGGTACGTTAACTGTATTAATTGCCTGTAATGATGAGATTTTGGTCGAATCCATAGCCGTATTTGGGAAATCTAGTGCCGTTTGGACAAGATCTACCACCGCTCGGTCAGATTTGGTGTCTTTAATGCACAGTTATGGCATATTTGGTCGTTGGATTCTATAAGAAGACACCCAGGCCTGCGAATTTCGCATTACGCATTTTCTTGAGTTTCACAGTTGAGTCCATGTTAGCTGATCGCGAAGTCCAGTAATTGTTGAGAGAGTTCAGAAAGAGGGGTCTGCAGAACTTTATGAGGAACCCACCTGCATCTGCACCTCGCAAAGAGACTTCCCCAACGCCGAATCAACTGATGCAGACATGATCTAACAGAAAGAAGTTTAAGGCAGAAGTTCACTCTAAGCGGAACGAAGAAAGGCACCAACCATCAGGAAAGACACCAGAGGATCCTGTGATTCAGATGAATCCTCCTGGTTCGGTAGAGCTCCTACCTGAAGATTTAGAAGACTTCGGTGAAGATGACAACGTTGCATCGCAACATCCACCATATCTCCCGCCTGTTCGACTAGGAGTTCAGCCACCTCGACGAACAGTCAAGTTCGCGTTTCTCACCCCTTCGCTACCACAGGGTGTGAAGTTGGTTGAAACGATGACAGGAAGATTAGATCGGCTCAAGTACGCAGACCACGATACGAATGATCGTGAGAATTTTTTGCAATTCGCACCTGGGAAATACTTGCACTCCGTCCATTATCCGGAGGTTGGAACGACGCCACTTGAAGTAAAACAGTGGGCTGCTGGCTTGTTGAAGATGTTGAATGTCCCCCACTTTGGTCGCAGCCCGCAGGTTACCGCGGTGGTCAAGCAGTTATTGGCGTTGGTGCATGATGGGAACCTATGGATAGGAAACCAGAGAATTGCTATTGAAGGAGAGTTGATTTATAGAATTACAGGCTTGCCGAAGGAAGGGCCTGATCCTAGAATTGAATTTGTTGGAAAGCACGAAGATACGAAGCTGGCGCAGCACATGAAGGACCGCTTCAGTTTGACAAAAGGAAATCGAGGGTATCAAACATTGAATATTCGGCACCAGAACATTCGCTTCACCGCAGAGATCCTAGCATGCAAATTAATGAGGAAGTGCAGACCTAATGAAGTACCTACCCCGATTGTCAGTATTGCTGCGAACTGTGCCGAAGGATACAGTTACAAATGGACAGAGTACATTGCTAGAGAATTCCTTGCAGATGTCCGCGATGCACAGGAGAAAGGTAGAGCCTTTCATTATTCATGGTTGTTAGTGCTTATTGCATTGGTAGGATGGAGAGAACCTACCGAGGCATAGTTTGTTGATGTGCCTCCGGAGATGCCTGGCGCGGCAAGGTATGCATCTCTTTGGGTTTCACAGGATAAGGCCTTGCAGTAGATGACGAACTACGTGTTCGCCTTCTATTCGATGAATATTACATATGAGATCCTGAAAACACCGTGACTCAGTAATGAGCTATTTTCTCAGTATACTGGAATGGCCAAATTCAAGGCTGATATGCATAATGTCTTCATTCAGGCCCGCGCAGATAACAAACATACATGGTGGAAGTTATCATACATGGTGAACCAGGAAGACATCCTCGCAGTAGTTTAGGAATGGCCGGCTGAATGGAGGAAGGACGTAGGAACAAGGCCCGACATACCAGTCCCTCCAGTAACAGATGTGGGTGCAGGTCCTAGTCAGCCGCAGCAGAATGACCCACTAGAAGAGAGCGAAGAACAAGATGAGTCACAGCAGAGCGAAGGTGACCATGGTGGAGATGACAGAACTGGTGAAGAAGAAGAAGAATCAGTCAAGACCATTTCAGACCCTAATCGCCCAGATAAGTACAAGTCCCTAGAAGTGGAGGAAGTTACTAAGCCTCCGCCCAGAAAGAAAACTAAGGCGTCGAAGGGCAAGAATATCGTCGAAGAGCCCGCTTTGACGATTGACGAGCTTGATCAGGCTCTGACGAAGTCTATAGAGGTATTATCCAACAAATGGGTAGAGTTTGAAGCTAAACATCTTGATGTGCTCACTGGCGTAGCACAGCGAATTACAAAACTTAAGGAGTTAGCAGAAAGAACAGCAACTGGCGCTGCAGCAAGCAGTGCCTCGATAGGCGCGCAACCAGATACTAGACAATGGCCAGCCAGAAACAACCAAGGACAAGTACCAAGTGCAGCTCTTATAATACCTGACGCAGCATCTCAATCGCAGGTAAGCATGATAGTTGAGATAGATTACACTAAGTTTTCTATGCCGGAGCTGCATTTTTGTCAATTGGCACTCATGAAGGAGATCCGAGAACAAGACAGCTACACCCACATGCAGTTAGAGAATACCACGAAGCAGAGTGAGAGCCTCAAAGCACAGTTGAAAGAGAAGAGGGAAACAGAAAACAAGCAGCCTACACTAGCGCGAGTGCTGGATGAGGCATGTCGAAGTCTCCCTGACTTCGACATGCAGGCTGAAGAAGAACCAGAGCAAAGAATCGTAAAGCTAAAAGACTATGCACAACAGTCTAGAAGCCAGATAGAGAAGATGAAAGCAGAACATGAGGCCCAGATTGCGGAGCTTTAGCTTCGCCTCATTCCTGAGAGTCCACCAGAGGTCAGGGAACAACATCTCAGAGATATTTAGGCCTCAGCAGCGAAGATCTCAGATCTTGTAAGTAGTGCATCAAAGCTGCTAGACGAAAGTGTCGAGGCCTAGGCAAACTTGCAGGACAACCCAGAAGTAGAAAAGTTGCAAGAAACCATCAAGCAGCGACAGACAGAGCTGGATGTAGTAAAAGAAGAAATTAAGACATTGCCTCCTATGCAGAAGATGCTTAAGGTGAAGCATAGTAATGAGCTCCAGCAAGAAATTGAGTCTTGCAAAAGAAAAGAAACACTGTTAGTGAGCTCTGTGCAACCCATTATTAACGAGGCCTTGGAGTTGAGCACTGCTGCGGACAACTAGCTCAAAGTCTTGAAGGAGTATGATGTGTTTGCACAAGAAAAGGCCAACGAAGCCTCTGCAGCAACATTGCAGGAGATAGTGGAGAAAGAGCAAGCAACCGAAGATATCATGCGTAGCCTCAAAAAGCAGTTTACTATCTTCGCCAACAAGATTATTGCACTCGAAAAGCAGCAGAGTGTCCCAGGACGGGACACTGGTGAGTCTTAGGGGCCTATTGGGGCTCGGACCTTGAAGGTCCTTAATTTTGACAACTCCGCGGTTTTGGCGTGAAGCTTGTAAGCGGAATTGCGGTCCAAAATAGTCTTAGGGGCTTCCGGGTTGGGTCAAAGCCCCTCTTTTTGTAAATGTCCCCTGGTTTTTGGGTACCCATGGTTAGGACCCATGGTTTTTAAGCCCATGGTATTGTAATAGTGCACTTGTATAAATAGGCACTTATGTAAAGGAGTCAAGAGAAGCTTTGTGTTATGATAATGATGTGATGCGAAGAAGCTAAGGTCTATTTTTGGGTTAAGGTTAAGTCCCAGCTGAGTGCGTGGATGACCTCTGCAGCTGAGTGCGCAGAGGGTTTTGGAAGAAAGGTTATGTAGCTAAGTGCGTAGTTTTGGGTTGTTGAGAAGATTTGCAGCTGAGTGCGCAGATCAGAACTGTGTTGTTTTGTAAATTGTCGAATATAACCGCAGTTCTGTGGACGTAGCCCCTACATTGGGGGTGAACCACATATATCTTGTGTTGTGGTGGTTCTTTTTATTTTGTTCCTGTTATGTTTTTATGCATTTGATAAGTAGATGAATGATAAAGTAAGATAAATTGCTAAGTATTAACTTCGCTGTAAGCAAGAAACTGTCTTTCTATCTAAACTGCGAAGCTATTTAAGTGAATGTCAAAGGTCTGTATTGCATAATTATTCTTTGTTAAGGCTAAAGGTACAGTAGTATCCCTCTTTCGCCTGCAGAAACCTGATTCTGCAGCACCCCATAGCTGTTTCGGGTGAGATTGCAACCTGTTCGCAGGTTGTTGCCAAAAGGGCCAACACTGTGGGTCTGTTTGTTGGTGCAAAGATAAAAGCATAAGAACCTGGGTTTGCCCCATCTACCCAACAACTATGGTATCCTGATTACAACAAGTAGCTCAGTTGGGATTGATCAACCTTAGACTTAATCTTGTAATTCCAAAAGGAAGGATCGTCTTAAATGTTGATCTTGAGACTTGATCTCGTATTCCGAAAGGAAGGATCATCTAAGATGTTGGTTGATGGACTTGATCCTGTAATTCGAAAGGAAGGATTGTCTACGATGTTGGTTGGTAATCCCGCAATTCCGAAAGGAAGGATCATCCATGTTGGACTTGATCCTATAATTTTGAAAGGAAGGATCATTCTGTGTACATATGTGTCAGCTGTGATCAATATTGGTGGCTCTGTAAAGACTTGATCTTGTAATCCTGAAAGGAAGGATTGTTTGGGTACCACATATGTGTTGTCCATGATCTTGTCATTCCAAAAGGAAAGGATCACCCATGTTGTCCATGATCCTATAATTCTGAAAGGAAGGATCATGTTGGTTGTTGATATACCTGCCTCATTCTGTTGCCATAGATGATGTTGCTCTGGCCTTGAGGTGTTAATGATGATGTTGTTATACCTATCACCTGTTGTTGTTGATGTTATTCCAGCTAATGCCGATGAGCCAATCTCGTGCTATTTTTGTTGATGTTATTCTGACATTGTGTTGATGAGCCAGCCTCATGTTGTCGTTGTTGTTGATGTACCGGTTTTTATACTAAAGATGTTGAGGTTGATACTTTAGCTCTGTACTGAAGATGATGATGATGATGTTCCAACAGATCTATGTTGATGCAGATGATGATCTCTTTCCAACATTTCTATGCTGATGCAGATGATGATGATGTTCCAACATTTCTATGCTAATGCAGATGATGATGATGTTCCAATAGTTCCATGCTACAAATGATGATGCTCCAACTCCATGCTACAGATGATGATGTTCCAGTTCCATGCTGCAGATGATGATGCTCCAGATCCATGCTGCAAATGACGATGCTCCAGCTCCATGCTGCAGATGACAATGCTCCAGCTTTATGATGCAGATGATGACGCTCCAACTCTATGCTGCAGATGATGGTGATGTTATTCAAAACTTTCGATGATCTATAGATGTGCCAAACAATGTTCCAAAATATGTGGTTGATAATGCCTCCTCCTCCCTCCTTGTGATGATGTTGTGTAGAGCCACACCAGTTGTTGTTGTTATTAGTAGAATACCCTTTGTGTTAAGGGGGAGTGTTGAAATAATAAAACTTTGAATAATATTCTACTTGTACTTCACATTATTATTATTATTTCTCATTCAGGAGATGGAATTAATGTAAAAGGTCATGTAAAAGTCATGAGGTAAATACTCTGTTGTAAGTCAGGTCAATAGTACCCAGGAAATATTAATATAAATATTATTTTGAGTTTTCCTAGGTAGGTCGACCTAGTTAGGTTAAAAGGTCAGTCAAGTGATTAGTATAAATAAGGAGGTGTCCTCCCTCATTTGTACACCTCACTCACTCATGTATTGCGCAAGAGAGAGAAAGAGGAAGTACGGAGAAGGAGGAAGAGAAGTGTTTTTGGTGTTTTGGCTCTTATGCTAGGGTTTGGTCTCTCTCTTTCTCTCTTATGAGACCTTGTTCTTTGGGCATTGCATTCTAGTAATCTATATTGAGGAAGTTTTCCTGGGTTTTTCCCTTTTGGGTTTCCTAGGATAAATTGTTATGTAACTTGTGATTGTGTTTCTTTCAAAGATCCTCTTTATGTTGTTATTGTGAAAATGTATAAAATGCTCATGAAGTTAGGACTTAAGCTATAACGACATATAAAACTTAACACGTATTGTTGGATAATGTTAAAAAACTTTTAATTATTATGAGATAATGGATTGGCTTATGTTTTTTTATTTATAATATAGATACTTTATATGTACATAATAAATATTAATATTAATTAATGTTTTGGGTGATTGATTTTATATATAGAGATATAAAATTAAATTTATTGTTAAAAATATCAAATTTTCTAAGTCATAATTTATCTTAACTTTAGTCAAAGCCATTTACACCTAAAGTGGGGATGGCTTAAAGATGACACAACTTAGTTAAATTATTGGAGGATTGACTAAACTACCATGGAAAAATAGCCATAAGTTAACCCTAATATTGAGGATCAAAATTGTCTTTTTTATTTTAATGAGCTCAAAGAAAAAAATTAATATTGTCAAGATTATAATGAACTCTCATGAGCTTCATAGTGAAACTGGGCATGGCTGAAAGGATTTGTCATTTATGCAAGTCTATGAGAGTTGAAGATGAAAATCATTTTCTTTTATAATGCCTTGCTTACACCCACATTAGATGACAATTCCAAAATCTTGGTTTCAACAGGGACCTTTCTAACCTTGTAGCTCCTAAAAAACTATAACCAACTTAAGACACTCCTTAGCGTCTTCATTATTTTAAATTAAAAAAATTTAAATTTATATAAATATTATTTCTTATTATTAATTATTTAATTACTCATTACATAAATTTGTATGTTCAATGTAAGAAAAGAGACTACTGCATCATCACATCGAGGTCTCTTGACTTGGAACCCGTACTCACCCTCGTTACAAAGTTCATGCTTGAAGTTGACACCCATGAGAACCTAGCTTTCCCTACCCCGCCGGTTTTATTTTCCTTATAAAATCATTGTGTTTTCTTTTCTTTTTCATTTTTCAAGTGTAAACTCATGATGTGACATGTGTAATTCGGCTCTCCTTTTTCTTATAAAATAATGGTGTTACACGTGTAAAGTAAATGGAAAGGCAGGCCGAAGGCCGTAGTAGTTGCAACTTGCATATAATAATGAACCGGTCATATGGTCAAACCTCGCAAATTGCAATCTTGAGATGGATAGTGGATCTGGACACGGTTAGCAGGTTGTACTTGTGCCCCAAATGATAAGATTCATAATTCAACAATCTCTCCGAGTCCCAACTCCCGCTCCACTCACGTTGTAAACCTGGGCCTTTCACGACCCGTGTTCAATGTTCATATTTAACAGTGGAAGCCGGTGGGCCTCAGTTACAGGAAGTTGCAAGGGAAGGTAACTTGGTCTTAGCCTCTCAGTTTTTCTCATAATGTGGAGTGCACGACCTTGATCTCCCGGAGCTTCAAGCAGCCGGACAAACTGTCATCCGATTGTGCGTTGCTCAGCGTTATAAGAGATTCGTTCTTCCTCTGTTTCTGCCAGAAGATAGATTGAAACGTGCCACTCTCGCTCATTTCTCTGTGTCAAACACAGAATTCAAACCCGTTCTATACGAGGGGGCGGAGCTGAGCGGGGGCTCGCAAGTCTGTCGCTCGTATCTCGTGAATGTCGCCGCCTTTGATTTTTGTGATTGATTAAAGGTTCCGAAGAATCCTCAGAAGAAGACGGCAGAGCGTCATCAGGAATCTGCTACTGCGTTTTTCCAGTCAAAAGACGAGATCGTTTTTTTAAGATTCTCGACGGGACAAACTCACGGGTTCCAATTTTGCTTCCAGCCTTTGAAATTCCTATTGCTTCCGCTCTTCAGCGGCCCTGAGCTTTGCTTTCCTGCTCGCAGGATTGACAATCTGACGAACAGCTAATAATAGGGTAATTTATGTTGAAAAGTAAAACGCAGGGAATGAACCTTAATAAGAACAGGATTGGAAAATATGAGCTAGGGCGGACGCTCGGAGAGGGAAGTTTTGCCAAAGTCAAGTGCGCCATTGATGTGGAAACAGGGCAGAGCTATGCTGTCAAAATTTTGGACAAGGACAGGGTTTTCTACTACAAGTTCGTCGACCATGTAAGGACTTGCTGAACTGTATTGTATCCTTCCTATATGCTTTTTTTCATCTAACAAGAAAACACACATGTTATCAGGTCCGCCTAATTTGGGGGTCATTCTTGTGTGCAGATCAAGCGTGAGATATGCACCTTGAAACTGATCAAGCATCCAAATGTTGTGAGATTATACGAGGTAAGGTGCTTCATATTGCATAAATTGTATCTACACGAGCATATTTGGAACCAGGTTACTTTATTTGACTACGGGTTTGGCTCTGAAACAGGTTTTGGCAAGCAAGAAGAAGATATACATTGTTCTTGAGTATGTCACAGGGGGTGAATTGTTCGACAAAATCGTGAGTCTGCTTGTTGTACTGTTATTTTTTTTTCTCCAGTTGCTGCTGTCATGTGGTGTTAAAACTTTATCTCTCTTTTCTATGTACAGTCATGTGTTGGCAAGCTGGAGGAAAACGAAGCGAGAAAGTATTTCCAGCAGCTTATTGACGCTGTAGGATATTGCCACAGCAAGGGTATTTACCACAGAGATTTAAAGGTATATATACATATGCAGTGAAAGTCACAGTATCTTTGAAGTAGGAAGATTCTTAGTTCTACCCGTTTTATTTGGTATAAACATTAATTGTTGAAAATGAATGATCAGCCCGAAAACGTTCTGCTCGATGCAAAGGGAAATGTGAAGATATCTGACTTCGGCCTCAGCGCGCTGCCTCAGCAACTCAGGGTAGATACGTCTGCAATAATATTTGGAACATGGAAATAATGTCATAATTGTTGGCACGGATAACTGATATTGTCTGTGCTCTTGGAATTTCAGGCAGATGGGTTACTGCATACTACTTGTGGAAGCCCCAATTACGTGGCGCCTGAGGTAACAACTTTTCCCGGAGTTTGTAGTGCAGATCCTGAGTTAGTTAATCAGAGTTGAAACTGATATTTGGATTGTGTAAATGGGTTCTGGCGCAGGTGATTGCTAACAGAGGATATGATGGTGCTACTGCTGATCTTTGGTCTTGCGGTGTCATACTCTTTGTTCTTTTGACAGGCTGGTTGCCCTTTGAAGACAGAAATCTTGCAGTGTTGTATCAGAAGGTAATGGAACTACCGGATACAAGAATGCAAAATTTTTATTAGATTAGTCATAATCTCACATTGATTTTAACACAATGTCACGTGCAGATCTTCAAAAGCGATTTCAAGTGTCCAAATTGGCTCTCTGTTGGCGCTCGCAAATTGATCAAAAGAATACTTGATCCCAATCCGAAGACCGTAAGTGAAAACAATCTGTTAGAGGTTTCATATAGCGTTGTTTGAGTCCTAATCGTCACGAGGCTAATTAATGTTCATCAACTTGCAGCGCATAACTATACCAGAGATATTGGAAGATGAGTGGTTTAAGCGAAGCCATTCCCCGGCCAAGTTTGTGGAAGAGGATACATCATGTCTGGATGATGTTGATGCTGCTTTTACAAACTCGAAGGTATTTGCGAAGCTATTCCATAGTTTGCAACAGGAAAAACAAATTTTCAGGACTTTAATATGCATCTTACAGTACATTTAACGCTGTTTGTCTTCTAGACAAAGACAACATGTTGTTGCAATCCAGATATAAACAAATTGGATTTGATCCAAGTTGAATCATTTCAAATATTCATAATCTTACAACAATAGCTCGAAATGAACCGCTACTACAGAGTACAAATTGAATGCCTAATCTCCAATCCGGGGTTACAGGCCATGCTCGAAAAAACAAAACCAACCCTGGAGTGGGCATTCGTGGCCAGACTTACTCCACGGCGATCAATCCAATCAAAAAAGCAAAATCAGGACGAATCTTGTCGATCAATCCAACCAAAAGAGACAAAATGGAGGAGTCCTTGCCAATATTCGTCCTGATTAGTAGCGGAGACTTACTCCACATCGATCAATCCAAAATTGCCACGCAAATGCAAATGCAAACCACCTATCTCCAATCTCAATCTGTTGATTTTTTATTATAATAATAATAATAATCTATTTTTAAGGTCAAATAAGGTCACGGCCAAGCGAGACATCAAATTGGTGTATGAGACCCCCTTGTTTGTGGGACAAGGGACCCCCCTCTGCGCAGGGATTTAACTGCTAAAGTCTACAGAGGTGTACATACACTACTCCCTCTGGATTTGAACCCGTGACCTCCTAAGAGGAAACACATGCTCTTAACCATTAGACCCACTCCGCATTATTATCCTCAGCATAATTAGACCTACTTGTCAGAGTCCCTTCAATGTGATTGGATATTGACAGCATAATTAGCGCATGGGATAATCGTTCACCAAATCCCTTTATTTCATTATTTTGGAATTCTACTAATTTTATTTGCTCTTTCTATACTAAATCGGGCATTTTAAAACTACCCAAATGATTAAAATTACGATTTAATTCCTCGAAAGTATGATTTACACCAAAATTTATCTGCCGGATTCCGGCGAGTCGGGGGCGATTTGGTGAACGCTTATCCTGCTCCCATAATTAGACCTACTTGTCAGAGTCCTTTCAATGTGATTGGATATTGGCAGGCCGCCTTAGCATACCTGCATTAAATGGTTTATACCAAGCTGAATTTTTTTATTTTCATTTTGCATTAAATAGTTTTTACCAGGCTGAATAATTTTGGTTTTTTTATTTTATTTTATTTTCTATTTTCATCTTATAAATAATTTAGTTAAGCGTCTACTCATTCTTTAATGTTTGTGTCCGTTCTCATCTCTGTCGAAATCCCCATTTTTTGGTCCCGTTTGATCTTCTGGGACTGTTTCAGGCCAACTTCAGTGGCTCTGCTATGTGATGATGTGGTGGCATTTCTTTTTGGCAATTGGCTGTCATATTATTCTGTCTTGGGTCATTTCTGGTCAGCCTGAGTCCTGAGTCCTGACTCTGAGTGTATATAAAATGGACAGGACCATCTGCTGACGGAGGAAACGGGGCCAATACTGATGAACGCTTTTCAGTTGATAGCGATGTCACGGAGCCTCGATCTCTCCGGTTTATTTGAAGCAGAGGTATGTATTATCATTTCTGTCTACGTGGCTGCTTTTCATTCCTCTAAAAGTGAAAAGCTGAGCATGCTTGTCAGTTAAAGTAGATGTGATTGTAAATATGAAATTATGACACAGGATACTGCCGAGAGAAAGACCAGATTCACATCTATGTACCCGGCTAAAGATATTATGCACAAAATAGAGGAAACGGTCAGAGGAATGGGGTTTCAAGTTCACATAAAGAACAGCAGGGTTTGTAACTTACAATACTTTTCTCGTGAGTGTTGAAGTTATAATAGTGCTCAAAATCTTAGAAGAATTAATAATAATTTGGGTTGGAGGGTGGGAGATAGTTGTGAGAGCTTTTACTTGATTGGATGGAAGTCCTCCATCCAGGCTCTGGTACTCAGCACTGCTATTTACTTTAAATCTAATGATTTATATTCCCCAATTATTACTATTGAGTATATATTATTGGTTTATATAAAATTCTGACCAAAAAATATTGCTGGAAATAGTCACTTTGTTAGCCTCCATAAAATTTATGACAAGACCATGTTACTTCATTTCCAAAACAGTGTAACATTTGCAATAAGTTTTGTCATCTTGCCGAAAATGGAAATATTCTACCAAGATATTTAATGAACTGGAAAGAAGCAAATGTTTAGGATGTGCTAACACAATTTAATTTAGCTTTGCTTGTTGGTGTTGTTTCAGTTAAATTTACTCCATATCGATCCGAAGGCGAAGGGAAACAGACATCTTTCAGTTGCCGCTGAGGTGAGTGAGCTAAAGCTTCACCTCTACTTTTTTTTAAAGCAGAAAAAAGGGACGCACGTGCCTCTGGTTATTTAACCCTAACCCTACCTTCACATTCAAGAATAATTAAATAATTAAAAATAAATAATCGTAACTCATTATTTGTTTGGATTTAGGTTTTCGAGGTGAACCCATGTTTGCACGTGGTAGAGCTCAGGAAATCCGCCGGTGACATAGCACAATACAGACAGGTAATTCCCATATTATTAATGTTTATTATTTGTACAGGTAAATAATGTAGATTCTAGATTGATTGATTGATGCTCACGGATCCCATAATTATTATTATTATTTATGTGCAGCTGTGCATAAAGTTATCAAGCGATCTGAGCCTGCAAAAAGATGATATAAAGTTGGGAAGCGATCTAAGCCTGCAAAAAAAGGATAGCCTGTGGAGAGATAAAGGAGGAATCATGTTGTGCCCTTGATGGGACGGCACGCCGCGGCATTCTATGAAGGAAAATCAATCTCTCTTATAATTAAATATACAAACCTAACTAGTCTGAACTCTGTGGGCCCTTGTGTATAATGTTAGGACTTGGATCCTAAGCTCTTAGTGACCCCGGTCTAAGGCGGGTGGGGTCCAGAAATTTGGATTGTATTATGGAGAGGAGACAATCATTAGAGACAGACAAAACACTAAGTCAAAAGATACTCTCAATTTGTTTAATACTTGAAGTTGCGCTTTGTGCACATGGACATGGAGAAGGAGGAGCGTTGTTTTTCACAAAAAAAAATCATTTTTAATTGTCTGCTAGTGTCGTTTCAGTTTTAATTTTTTTTTTTTATCTTAAAGTTTGTTTTTAGTGGAAGTTAATTGATGATGATGATGATGGTTAATGTCCCTGAGACCAAACTTTGGTCTATCGGACCTAAAAAAAGAGAGTTAATTAGTTTGCTTTAAAGTTATATTTCTATGCTCAAAGAGCTTGGAAAGAAGCGTCCCGAGCTTATTATAATTTTGACAGGCTAAAAGGCTAGGAAAGTCGGTATTGCCATAAAGATTATGAAACTGGGATCTAATGTGGGTGTACTCAGGGCACTCTAAGAAGAAGTGATTTTCATCTTCAATGTTCTTACTCTCACAAAGGTGACAGATCCTTTCTACCCATGGTGTTTTAGGGACAGTCCAACGACCAGTTTCACTATGGAGCTCATGCGAGTTCGTTCTTATCTTAGCTATGTTCATTTTTTTCTTAGTACTAATCAAAACCGAGAGATAATTATCACCACCATAGAAATAAGAATGTGAGATTATTCAAATTTAGTAAAAATCACACCACCCCATAAATAAAATAGGTATAATAATATGTTAATTTTAATTTTTATTGAAAATAATTTTATTATTATTATAATATATACAAGCTTTTAGATTCCCAACTTTACATGTTTTTTAAATAAACGAGTTCCAAGTAATCACAGTAATTTTTATTATGAAAAACACTAATTTATAACTTTGACCTTCATAACTAACATGTTTTTCATAACACAATTTAACAAGATATTAAAATTTCAATATCTTTATAATAATAATAAGAAGAAACTAAATAAAAGCTTATTTCAATATGATATTATGAAATACAAAAGCATGTTTTTCATAATATGTTATTATAATTATTAAAACTTTTAACACATTTTAATATGTAATTAAATGAGTTCTTAAAAACTTTAGAAAAATAAATAATTTTAATATGTAATTAAATGAGTTCCTAAAAGCTTTAAGAAAATAAATAAAAGTTTATGTTATTGATGTTTATATACAACAAATAATAAATATAATGATTAGTTAGTTATATTGCTCCTAACAATAAAAGTATTAGTCTTTAATGTGTTTAGAAGAAAGGGAAGTTATGATACATATGTTGTTAAAATCCAACATAATTGTCATGGTAGTTGATCATGTTTATCAAGAGGGTAGAAATTGTGCATCCTTGACAAGTATGACAAGTTTTTTGTGGTAAAAACTTGATTTGCAAGGAGTGGAACCTGAAAATCTAGAACAACATTTATTAGATCATTGGTCACCATCTTTGTCACCAATGTGGAGTCATGGTATGGTTTAAGCAAATCAACAATGACAACATCATGGGTGTGCAATTGAAATGGAAGATTAAGGTGGAAAGCATTCCCAAGCATTTGCTTAATGATCAAGTAGGGGCCATATTGAATGGTTTTGTCCTTGCTATATGCTTTGTCATCAAATTAACATTTGTAAGTGTAAACACACCTTATTGCCAACATGAAGATGATGAACAAGATGTGATCCACAAATTGTTTATTGATATAGTGAGGATGAGACCTCCTATGGTATCACACACACACACATCATAATTTATCCACAATTGTTATAAACAAATTCAATTGCAGTATTAAAAAGATAACTACTTGTTGCTGCAGCGACATTTTCCCAAATTTTTTTTTTGATATTTTTTGCCCCCCCTTGAAAATCTTAATTGCCTTTGCTTTGATTGTCTTTTGATTTTCTTGTCCCTCATAAATTTTCGGAAAATTTTCGTTTTTTACCAAGGAAGAAAGTCTATTTTTGATCCGCAGCAGTGGACGGTTTCTCAATTTCGAGCCGCTACAACGGGCTTTTCTTTGATTTCACGCCGCTACGACGAGCCTTTCCCAACTTACGAATCGAAACGACGGGCGTCTTCTTCTCTCATCGCTGCTGTAGCGAAAGGTTGTTCATTATTGGGCCGCTATGGCGAGTACCTTTTTATCTTATGAGCCGATGTAATCCTACTCTCACTATGTCGACGAGCTTTTCATGTTGCATCCGCTGCGATGACAAGTTTCTATTGTCTTTTGATTTTATTCCCTGCAAGCCGCTACGGTGAACGTGTCCTCTGTTGTAAGCCGCTATGGCGGGTTCTTTTCTTTCTCGCGAGACGTAGCCTGTGTGTTCCCGCTACGACAGAAGGCTTTGTATGTCTTGCCCGCTACGGCGGCGGACTTCGAAGTTCGTTTCATTTGGCATCCGGGAGCCGCTACGACGGGAGTTTCTTCATGTTGGGTCCGCTACAACGGATGTTCTGCATATTTTGTCGCGGGGGTATCATCCAATATGTTGTCGCGGAAAGTGTGTTGAGTTTCAAGCAGCCGCTAGATGGATTGTTGTTTTCTCTTCGATATGTTTTGTATCGCCGAGTTGTAAGGAGATCGCGGGAGAATTTTTGGTTTCAAGCCGCTGTTGCGGATAGAGTTGAGTGTCAAAGCCTCCATTGCGGGTGGTTGCCCATCATGACTTAAGTCTCCAGCTCGCTGTTGGTTGGCGCCATCAGTGTTTGGGTTTCGCACGTGCGAATGGATTAGGGGTTTTAACATCTCGTAAAGCTTTTTATTTGCCCATTTCGAGTACTTTTTACCTTGTGGTTTTTTACGGAGTTTGGTGAGCCTGGAGAACACATCCCTTTGAAGTTGTCTACACGGTTTCCTTGGTGGAGATTACGTGGCTTGTACGCGTTATAATTTCTTAGCTGCGTGGCGCTAGTATTGACCGATAGGTAGGTTTTTCTTATCTTTTTTACGAGTAAATGATTTGGTGAGCTTTGTAGATGTTTGTTGTCGTTGGTGGTTAGGTTTGGTCGGGTATTTAGGGGTTTTTCATTTCCCGTTTCTTTTGGTCGGGCTGTCACGACGTATTTTTGCCCTAGTAAGTACATAGGCCTTATGCATATTCAGAGGCGTTTTTGCCCAGTTGGTTAGGTCATAGATGAGTTCTCAGGAGGCTGAGCTTCGCGCCGAGATGCAGACAGTCGGCCGCTCACGCGTGGGCGTTGGCCTGGGCTGCGGTTTTCTTTTTCCATTCAAAGCTCGTAGGTTGAAAATCCTTTGGGATTTGTGGCATTGTTTTTGCCCTAGGGCATCGTCGCCATTATTTTCGTTTGTCGAAGTTTCATTGCACCTGTGAGAGAGTTAGGGCCATTCAGGGGTTTTAGTTTTTTAAAGAAGAGTGCGGAAGGTTTTTCAGCAGCGTTTTCCCGTAGTTCAGTAGGGCTTTTTCTAACCTTGACCTTGAGCCGGTTTCGTAGTGTTGTTTCTAATGGAAGGAACTGACAGGGTAAAGAAGTTTTAGGTTTTTTTTTTGCTGAAGTGAGGTATATATATGCCTGATTTCACTTACATTGATCATATAGATGCTAAGAAATTTTTATGTTATAGGTACTGTCTGCTACTGAAACCATGCCAAAGAAAGGGAGGAAGAAGCTCAAAATCGCTGAGAGCGATTATGACATAGATATTGCTGAAGTCTTGCCTGCAGTAAAAGTCGAGATAGTATACGAAGACACTAAAGCAGTTACAGGGGCAGATCCCGAGTTGAAATGGGGCCAGATCTATCCTATGATAGCTGATAAGAAAGTGCCAGAACTTGGATTGGGGGATCTTGTTCTATATGAGAATATTTTGAGGTCTGGGTTAACCAAGATAGACACCAGGCCAGAGGTTTTTCCCTGCACCGAGGTCATTGGTTGGCTTTTGCTAAAAATAGACACGGTGGGGATGATAATCAATGATGAAGAGGGCAAGCCTGTTGCATCATTTGCACCTGCATTCCTTTCAAAAGCATACAGTGTACCAGAAGTAGAAATAAGTGTGACCATAGATTGGGTCAATAGTCTTAAATTTGATTATACCGCCACAGTTAAGGGAATGATGATTGAGGGAAAAACCTTCAGACATAAACAGTTAGGAGAGTATGAAAGGACTCATCTTCGAACCCCATTCGATTAATTATTAAGATATTTAGGCATTTAAGAGTTAGTTAAGATCAACTTGTGTAATATATCTGTTAGGTAAAAGTGTGTTTCTTTAGTATGCATTCGTATGCATTTGTAAATATTCTAATCCAACGGTCACGATATGTTCTAGACATAGAGTGATCCGATGGTTCAACTTCTCTCAGATCATACCTACCATTGATCTGTGGCTTAACACCCGATTGGTTTATGATCTCTATTTAAAGAGCATAGAGGGTCCTTGGCTAGTTGATCGATTATGAGAAGCTCATGTAACTTTCTTTCTTTTGCATAATAAATTGCTCCAAGTAGCTATTTGGCTGGGGCCGTGGATTGTTTTCCTCTCGAGAGTTTTAACCACGTGACAAACATCGGTGTGTTGATCTGTGATCTATTTGTGTGAAGCGGTTGCTCAAGGTGTTCGGTCTTTTGGGAGTACCCTATGTACCCGAACATGGTATCAGAGCTTTTATGAAGAGCTGCTTTTGGTTTTGATCTAGATCTGGAACCGGTGTTGCCGAAACTTTGAAAGGGTTTCTGGTTCTGAATTTTTTGTGTTTTTTGGCTTGTGGGAGCTGTTCCATTGCGTCCGGAGCGCCGTTTCCAGTGGGAAATAGTTTTCGTTTCATCGAAAATTGTTTCCGTTTGTTTCAGAAACACCCATTTTGGCAAATCTGAAGGTATAATGTTACAGTGACGGATTTGTTTTTTTTAAATCTTTCATATCTTTATCAGTTTTTAGATCTTTTTTTTTGTTTTTAGTCTCGGACTGTTGCTATCCCTGACTGCGCATGCTCTTTGCCGTGCACCTTGCGCGATCGTGGCGAATCAAAAATAGTAAGGGACAATTTTTCTTGTCTTCTCGGCTACGTATACTTTTTGTCGTGCACCTTGTGCGATCACAGCAAATAAAAAACAGTGAGAAAACTTGAAAACATACACTTTTCGGGTAAGCTAACCAAGATCTAACCCCATTGTGTGGAAAATGTTTTTTTTTGTGATTTGCAAGAAAAAATGCAAGCACGAAGAACGAGAGAGAAGGGTAAAAAAAAAAAAAAAAACCCTTCCTCTTTTCATTCTTTTACGTTCCTTTTAAACTTAGCTCACTTGGTTCAAAGTTGTTTTATTCATTAATATGTCTTGAGTTCAAGTCTTATTAAGCTACATTTTAGTGCCTGCAATTTCTATTTTCAAGTTATCTTATTGTAAAAGTGCATCTCACATAAATAAAATAAAATAAAAAGTGAGTCACTTAAGTCTTTTAATTTATTGCCGCATTTTTTAAAAATAACATTATTGTAAAAGTGTACCTCACTTATCCTACAAAAGTGATTCACTTCAAAGCAACTTTATTGTAAAGTGATTGTCAAAGGTTGATCTTGGGAAGAGGGGGGTTCTTTTTTTTTAGTTGGTCAAGGTTAATATATGCCACGTCACTATTGGGGACATCTTCAACATTTTCTTTGATCAAGCATAACTTCATCATCTAGAATCAATTTTCAGTGTCGTTTTTTTTAAAACCGCATATTTTTTCGAGCTCTCTACAACCAGACAGTTAATTTCTATTTTTCAGCCATTATTTTTTAGTATGGCCGCCCCTTGTGATATTATACTTACAAGTTCTAACTATTTCTCATGGAAATCTTGTATGGAGGATGTTCTACGAAGTAGGGGACTTTTCAGGATAACCTCAAGGAAAGAAATAGAACCCATTGATGATGATAAGAAAATTAAATGGGCAAATAGATGTGATGAAGCTCGTGGATTGATTGGGATGTCAATCTCTACTGATTTGCGATTCTACATATCTGGAATTAATGAACCTGATAAAGCTTGAGAAAAGTTGGAATCTGTGTTTGGTAAACACAATGAAATTCGGGGTCATCAACTTGAGAATGAGTTGCTTTCCTTGAATCCAAATGATTTTTCATGTATTCAAGACTATTTATCTAAGTATAAAACTCTTAGACTCTTAGACTCTTATGTGCAGAATGCAAGATTAAGAAAGAAGACAAACAATGTATTTATCATATTCTTTCCAAACTTGTACTTGCATATTCTATTTTTCTATCTACATTCTATTCCATGAAAGAATCCTTGACGATAGCTAGCTATCAAGAGCCTAGTTTTGAATCCTTTTGTGATTCCTTAATTAGAGAGCAAGATAAGCTCATTCATCTTGGAATAATTAACAATGCAGATACATCTGGGAAAGCCTTATTGTCACAATAGAAAGAAAAATCCAAGCCTCCCAAGAAACAGAATTTTCGCAATAATAAGCCAAACAACAAGGGTCCCAAACCCTCTCAGTCAGCTCTTTCTTTAAAAAATACAAAGGATCCAAGCAAAAAGGAAAGAAGACTGAGCGTCATTGCAATTTTTGTGGGAAAGATAATCATGATGAATCTAAGTGTTTCAAGAAGATGGCAGCCTTGGAAACAGCAATGAAGAAGCACCACATCAACATAGATTCGTCTTCAGAATCTAACTTTCATGGACATGCATTTTGTGCTTCTGGTTACTCTTATACTACATCTTCTTCTACTTCAAATGAATGGCTTATTGATTCTGGAGCATCTTATCATATGGCTAAGGATTAAGCCATATTTTCTACTATGCATGAATGTAACACCAAACAAATATTTGTTGGTGATGATAGATCTCTAAGTGTTGTAGAATCTGGAACAATTCTAGTAGAAAATGGTCATTTCAGTGATGTACTATGTGTTCCAAAAATTTCTTTCGATTTGTTATCAGTCTATCAAATTACTCATTCAGGTGAAGGTAAAACTGTGACGTTTACACCTCACCAAGTTGTAATCAAGGATTTTAAAAATCCTCAAAATGTCCTTGCTACTAGAACTATTGATGATATTACCAGGTTGTACAAATTTAACAACTTTGGGTCATCACCTTTTCCTTCAGTTTTTGTTGCTCATAGTGATAACTTGAGCAAACTTTGGCATGATCGATTTGGTCACTTAAATTATCGCTCATTGCAACAACTATGTAAAGACAATATGGTGACTGGTCTTCCAATGGTATCTTGCAAGGATGGTGTTTGTTCTGATTATGTACTCGGAAAACATCATCGGGATAGTTTTGACAAACGTGCCTCTTGGCACGCCTCGGTTCCTTTGGAGCTTGTGCATAGTGACTTGTGTGGTCCTCTTCCACCTGCATCCTTTTCTGGTTTCAAATATTTCTTAACTTTCATTGATGACTACTCCAGATGCACTTGGGTTTACTTCCTAAAACTTAAGAGTGAAGTATTTAACATGTTCTTGGCCTACAAGGCCCTTGTTGAAAAACAATCTGGTCATCAAATTATTAAGTTAAGATCTGATAATGGAGAAGAATATGTTAACAACAAGTTCACTACTTTCTGCACTGAACAAGGAATCCAACAACAACACACTATTATATATACACCACAACAAAATGATGTAGCTGAACGGAAGAACTGCACTTTAAAAGAAATGGCTAATTATATGATCCAATCTAAGGGACTAAGTCTTCAATATTGGGCTGAGGCCATAAATTGTGCAAATTACATAGTTAATCGCACACCCACTAAAGTTTTACAAGGTATAACATCGAAAGAAGCATGGAGTAAAATTAAACGAGATGTAAGTCACTTTCGTGTGTTTGGTTGTGAAGTATGGGCTCACATTCCGGATGAAAAACGGAAAGCATTGCAGCCTAAAAGTGAAAAGTGCATATTTGTTGGATATTATGAAGATGTAAAAGGTTATAGACTCCTTCAACCCCATTCACATGATATAATCATTAGAAGAGATGTTAAATTTGATGAAAACCTCTTACCCTGCGAGCTTAACTTGGTGGGTGTGCCATCTTTGGCCTGCGAGCCTGATTCGGCGATTATGCCTTCTTCTTCTTCTTCCAACTTCCTTGACAGGTTTCCAATTCCAGTTTTCGATGATGACAGTGAGGATAAAAATCCACCTTCGCCTGCTCATGTTCCTCAAATTGCACCAGCACCAATACTTCCTCGATGGGTCTGTTCAACATGTGAAGCAGCTGGTGATCTTGCCGGTGATCCTAGAGATTAACGTCGAACACGTTCTCAGTTTCAATGAGCCTCTTCTCTTTTGGCTCAAGTTTCTGAGAATCATGATCCTGTTGTGCTCCTACTCAACAGACTTAAAAAATAAATTTCATCAAGCAAAATGAAATTTTGCTTGATGAAATGTTTGAATTTCTTAGTTCAAGTTATCAAATCAGGAGCTATTGAAACGGTGAAATTCCATTGTTTTTATAACCTTGGGAACTATGGTTATTTGGCAAAGGGTTTTTATATTAAAATCATTATTTTGAATGGATTTGTGTCTTGAAATTAGGGGATAAGCTTTTGGTTTATATGCCTCTCACCATAAGCCTTATTTGAACATTTATTATTTGGTATATTTAATTTGTATTTCAATTGCAAATTTTACAAGGGTATGGAACATGAAAGACTCACTATTTCACGTTGGGGTGCTTTATTAAAAGTTCATGCAAATTTTCATCCTTAAGGTCTATCCTCCAATCTTCGAATTATGCAATTAATCTCGACCTTTGTATTATTCCTCATATGTGGCTTATATTCGCCATTTAATGGTTGGGGTTGATATAAAGGATTATGTCATGTGTTTTCACGTAGCATGTTCGCCATTTCCGAAGGTTGAAATTATTATATAGTAAGGTTGATGTTTCAGCGTCCAAGGTTCATTCCTTATGGTTGTTTTGATCCGTGTCGCCATATCCAAATTCGATCCACTTGATTGAAGGCTGATATGTCATCATTATACACGTACAGAACTCTTTGAATGACATTTAATTGCAGTACGAGCGTAGCATCGTGTCTCCCTGCCCATTGAACACCTGTGCTTCATTCAATTTGTGGTGTTATTTCGATCAAGCCGAATAAATCATGGCGAAGTGAGGTTGTTCTGGTGTCTTCGTCCTCTCTTTCCATTATTGTGATCACCTCTCTGTGTAATCATTCCTGTTCGCTCATGCTGATTTTACAGGGTTCCTGTCTGATTTTTCCCATGTCGTATTTCCCTCATGAAGGAGTCGGGTTTCATTGTTTATGGTTTTTGCTCGGCTTGCATCCTGAATGGTCTCTCCCCAGCATTTTGTTTTATTGCGATCCGATGTATCTCCTATGTGTGCAACTATGTGCGTTCGCGCTCATAGCCATGGCCCCGGTTGTTAGGGTCGAACCTAATAATACGAAGCTTCTTGATGAGAACCCGGAACTCTTAGCCAAAGTAGAGACAGTTGGGTGGCTTCCTTTTATTCGCAAATTCACAGATTTGAACCCTGAAGTTACCAGGTTGTTTTCCCTCTCGCTAGTTGATGCTAGAGTTTAGGTGGCCGACCTCCAGTTCAGAGTTGATAAGCGCTCAGTCGCCTTGGCCACGGGCCTACCTTTAGCAGGTGAACGCTGGTTTAAATCCAAACAGATGAAATCTACTGAATGGAGGTAGATGTTAAAAAACCCCTGCCAAGACGTGTCTTTCAGGGCTGGTGTGTCGCGCAAGTACTTCAAAAAGGAATGGAGGCCTGTGTTGGATGTCATCCACAGGTACGTTACTTGCGAGGGCCATCTTTCCTCTGCATATGTTTATCATCTTAAGTTGATGACTGTATTTCTTGGTCTGCCTATCAATTTACCTCATTACTTAGTCCAAAGTATGACTAAGATGTCAATGGCCATCAAGAAAGGGCCTAAGAATATGTTAGGAACCCATGTCAATAATTCTCTTTACCGTGTTAGTATATTGTTGTTGGACGCATATGCTTTGTAAGTCGTCCCATAGTAATTGTTGATCCATAGTTTGTGTTATTGTTGTTGGGCGCATATGCTTTGTAAGCCGCCTGTAGTATTTGTTGATCCATAGTTTATATTGGCCCATGGTTTTGACCCATAGTATTGGCACCTATTTTTAGTATATAAGTGTGTGTTGAGGCCAAGGAAGGCACCGTGAAGTTATTTTGTATTGAGCTTTCTCAAAGGAGGTTGCCCCCTCGAAGTGGCCTGCGATCAATATAAAAGTGATTTTGAGTTCTGTTGCTATATCGTGTATTTTGATTAATTATTTGCTGCAGGGTCCTCACATCTGGTATCAGAGCACTTTCTTAGGCTCCTTGGGTGAACTTTTTGCCCAATTTTTTTTCGCTTCTGTTGCAGGTTCGGATCTGGGAATAATCCCTATCCGCTTAACTGTGGGAAGTACTTGGGCATAAGCCCTAAAACTCATTGTGAGGAGTACCATAGGAACCCCGAAGTAGCTGGCCCATTGAGAGGACCTGCCAGCGAAAAGGGCAACGACCCCTACCTGATTGACTAGTTCCCACCCGTGAGGTAAACCAAGAGTTGTCGTTTGTGGCCAAGCGGTTATCAGTTTTACCTGAGCCGTGGAGTGAGGGGTACTGCCCCAATACGCAAGCTGTCAGACAGCATTGGTGGCCGAGTGAATCCCTTGAACCGATAGGAAGCCGCACATACCTGGGGTCCATATCTATTTTCAGTTGCACAATCGCAGATTTCCTCTGTCCAGAACTGTTGCCGGTCAGTTCCACGCCGTTGCAGATCCATTTGTTGCCGATCACTTCCGCGCCGTTGCAGATTCCACTGCTTCCGATCACTTTCGGCCATATCTCCTTGGTTTCAACTCTGTTTTCCTTGAAACTTCCCTGACACCTA
>LPNX010684100.1:165911-178512 GCA_001517045.1 Pseudotsuga menziesii | reverse complement strand
TACTAAAACAAGAAAACACATCTTCATATTCAACGGCCATCCAAAAACAGAACCTGAAAAGCCTGCGTGAGCGTGTTGGAAGGCGTTGGAAGCTCATTGTTGCCAGTGGATCGAAAAACCCCCAAAGCGTGGATCGAAACCCCATTGCTGGTGCAGCCGTTGTGCCATCGCGAACCTTCCATGGAGTGCCGAAAATAAACCCTGCATACAATAATAACAAACTATCAATTCGCTGGCATATATATATGAGACCAAAAACAATATAAAATACCTAAATTATCACTTCACCAAAGTTTTATTCACGTAGGTCTCTCAACCATAAATGAACAAGAATAAAATTAATATATTACATAGTTTACCAAATATTAGGCTAGAAAACTAAGTACTAAACAACTAAAAATAGAGGACCAACAATCCCGAGAGAGGAAGGATCATCTGAGTACCACAAATGTATGTCTAATTAGTATTGGTAGCTCCATAAAGACTTGATCCTGTAAATAAGGATTTTCTAAGTACCACAAATGTGTTGTCCATGATCCTGTAATTACAAAAAAAAGGATGATGTTGGCTGTTTCTATGCCTGGCATAGCTGATTTTACTCTATCCTTGAGGTGTTGATGATGATGTCACATGTTTTTTTGTTATTCCAGATTTATGCTGATGAGTCAAGATTGTTTAATTTTTGTTGTGATTCTATCTTTATGCTGATGAGTCAACCTAGTGTTTTTTATGTTAGTGATGTATCAATTTTTATGCAGATGATGATGTTCCATGTTGTAGATAATGATGCTACAGTACCATGCTGCAGATGATGATTCAGTTACATGCTGCATATGATGATGTTCCAGCAGATGATGTTGATGCTCCAACTCCATGCCGTACATGATGCTCTAGTTCCATACTATAGATAATGATGCTCCAGCTCCATGTTGCTACTATGTTCCAGTTCAATGGTACATATGATAATACTTTAGCTCTATACTAAAGATGTTGATGATGATACGTCATCTATGTACTGAAGATGTTGATTCTGATATTTCAGCTCTATACTGAAGGTGTTGATGATGTTACTTCAACTCTGTACTGAAGATGTTGATGATGATACTTTAGCTCTGTATTGAAGATGTTGATGATGATAATTTAGCTCTATACTAAATATGTTGATGATGGCACTTCATTTCTGTACTAAATATGTTGATGATGATACTTCAGCTCTATACTAGAGATGTTGATACTCCAGCTCCGTGTTGAAGATGATGATGTTTTTCAAAATGTCTGAGGATTGATAGATGTACCACGCGATGTTCCAAAATATGATGTTGATGATGCCTCCTCCCTCCTTTCAATGATGTTGTGTAAAGCCACACTATTTTTTGTTTTTGTTAGTAGAATACCCTTCTTGTTTAGGGGGAGTGTTGAAATAATGTAACTTAGAAGAATTTTCTACTTGTACTTTACATTATTATTATTCCTCCTTAGGGATATGTCACTGATGTAAAAGGTCATGTAAAATTCATGAGGTAATCCTCTATTGTAAGTTAGGTCAATAAGACCCAAAAAAGAATAATATAGTTAAATTATTACAAGATTTCCTACGTAGGTCATCTCTATCATCTAGAAAGGTCGGCCCAATTAGGTAAAATTTCAGTTGGAAGATTAGTATAAATAGGAAGGAACCCTCTCTCAATTACACAAACACTCACACTCATGTATTGCACAAGATAAAGAAACAAGGAAAGACGGAGATGGAGGAGGACAACATTCTTTGGTGTTGTGTCTCTTATTCTTATGTTTTGGTCTCTCTATCTATGAGACCTTATTATTTGGTCATTTCATACCTGTAATCTATATTGACGAGGTATTGCTAGGTTTTTTACTTTAGGGTTTTCCTAGGATAAATTGTTGTGTACGTTGCCATATTGTGCTTGTCTTTCTTTCAGTGATCCTATTGCATATGGTTATGATGCTAAAAGTTTAAAATTATAATATAACCATTAAAAACTTAACAATAGCAACACCTTTACTTCCATAATGGTGTATCCTAGATGGAGAAAATTCTTCGAGTTCAATATACTCAAATGAATTTGAAAATCCTGTCTTTGAGGTTTTACTTTAATCTACGAGTGTTTCCATATTGACAGGTTGATCATCTTCAAATTTTGACTCTAGGGAACTAGAAAATGACCCTTCAAGAATGTATATAGAACTACAATATTTGTCTAGGTTATAAGAGGCCTCTTCTTTACTAGTTGGGGATTTCTTACTACAAGTTAAGTAGTTTGAACCTTGTGATGCCTCTGCGGTTTCAACAACTAAATTTTCCGGTGACCCAATTAAATAATATTCATGATGACCTATAGGCCTAATCACTATCTCTACATGCATAAACTTGTGATAAAAAAAATCTTCAAATGACAATCGCTCTAGTGTATTTGGACGCAATATATTTTTTACATAAATAAATCTAACTAGGATAGAGACTCCAACAATATCATTTGGAAAGTGCAAATAATTTGATGTCATAATGTTCCATAACAAATCCATCTAAGAATTACTAGAAAATGGCAGATTTCCTGTAACGAGCTGAAATAGAATAGAACCCACGCTCCACAAGTCTGCTTTGGCGTTGTAATTCCAGTACTGCATAATCTTTGGAGCCATGTACAAAGGTGAACCGTATAGAGTTTCATATAGTCATTTTTGTTGGATGGACCTTGCATAACCAAAGTATGCAATTTTTAGCACAACATTCATGTCATTTATTGAAAGTAGAAGATTCTGCAGTTTCAGGTCTTTGTATAAGAATTTTCTCATGAAATAATTTTAATCCAACATCAACTTGGATCATACAATGCGTCGCTACAACAACTGACAACCTTCCATTATGTTGAATATATGTAGCTAAATCACCAGCAGAACAATAATCCAAAACAAGAAAAATTCGACGTGGATGAGTGATAATGTCATACAGTCGTATATTGTTCGGATGGTTAATTTGTTTGAGAATATTAGTATCCAACAACACATTGTCCCACAACTTCTTATATATATTCTAAGTATCAATTTCCTGGACAACAAATCTATAATCATGTTTCCAAATATACCTGGATCTGCACTTCCAACTGAAGGGATGCATAATCAATAGACTGGTTTGATGTGTTCAAATACTTGTCCATCCTTTAATTCCAACACTGACCAAACTTCATCCTTAAGCTGTAAACATTTTTTGGAAAGGCTATCAAGAGTAGCATTAATTTCTTTGTAGACTTGAGAAAATGATATGTAATTAAACTGATTTCATTTTATTTTCCTCCTCAAAAGGGTTGAGAACAAATTTCCCATTTCAAATTCCCCCTTCTATCTGATTTATGACAAATATTAAGTCACTGAAAAAATAAATTTTGGATGTACCCTTCTAAGTGGATAGGATTAAAAAACGTTTTAGGGTTAGAATCCCAACATAGTTATTTGAGCCCCTTTCCCACAAATATCCCCACACCTTCAAAATAGGCCCATTCCCTAGATTTATCAAGAGTCTTGTGAAAATGCTATCTATGGACACTGACTTTGGTGACTTGTAATTGAAAAATATAGATCTTATTTTAATAGAACACTAGAAAGAGGGAACAAATTTTTCTTCAAATAATCCTTCATTCCTAGAAAGCCACATGGAGAGGCTACTGATAAGGAAATGGATTTAAATTGCTTTAATTCTAGCTTCATTTTCTCAGTTTTGAAACATCCTTCTATTGTATCCCCTTTCCAAACTCCTCTAACCCCTATCATAGTGTCCATCTCATCCCATACCTTTCTTGAATAAGCACAAAAATTTAACCAAGTGACTTATTGTTTCCTCCTCCTCACAAACTATACATTAATAGGGCCTTTCTTGTTCTTGTTCTGGGGAACATCCCACATTAGGACCTTGTCCATTAGAGAAACTCTCATACAAGCAAAGCATTATATCTTACACATGGATTAACTGAAAGTAGTTGGCAGTTTATTGGGAATTGATAATAGACCCTAAGTAGCCCACACCATGGAGAAATAAGTTCATAAGGTCATATTCAATGTTGTGTAAACGGAATTGAAAATTTTTGAAGGAAGGTATTGATTCAACGCCTTTATGAAGGTGTGTAAATTTAGGAACTAGTAGTAAAAGAAAGAGGGTTTTCACAGTCACTGCTTACCTGCGATATCTCTTACGATCATGCCACGTTCATTCCTCTTACATACTCTCAAGTGATAGTTCAATGAAGTGCCTACAATCATCTAAAACTATCATAACTATTTATTCCTTACATGCACAAAGAATACAAATTTTAAAATCATGTCAATATAGAGGCCAAAAGCCACAAAAACTCATTAATGGTTACTACCAAGAAATAGAATATAGGTCAAACACTTGGAAGTAGTTACATACCACCATAGTGATGTTTCGGATCAGAAGTTGACCAAAAGTAATAGTAAATCCATAATTCAATAGCTAGGATCTCCTCACTAACTAGGATCTCCATTGCTATTACTAATGAAGTTGAACCAGGAAATACTTCTGAGACGATCTGTTTGTTGACATTGAATTTGGAAAACAAAAAAATCCCTAATTTTTACTCAAAATTGTTGGGGATTGTTATTGAAAATACTCACTTTCTACGGACATAAGTTGTTTCCCTATCTTGAAACACTTGAAGATAGAAAAAATGAGTCACAAAAATGAAAAGAAATTACCCTAAGATTTATATATGCTTGGAATGGATTCTTTCAACTGTCATACAATGTGATGTGCCAGTCTTTTGGAATTACGGATCTCCAAAAATTCACTTGCATGAAACACACAAAAAATCACATACAATATAAAATCACCAAGTACATTCTATAATCCTGTGTTGATGACTAAGGAATTAAACAATGAAACAAGTGATTCATAGACAATATTATTCATGGGAAATGAACTTTTATTGCATAAATGGAAGAAGAGAGAGAAATTACAACCAAGAGCCTTAGTTTTGAGAAGTCTCTTCTCAAGAAAAACCTTGCCTCAAAAACTTCAAACTTTCCTACCAAATACTCACTCTCCTTGGCTAGATTTGGCCATAGTTTTGATGTTGTAGAATAATCTTCCTCTCTTTACACATGGGGGTGAGCCAATATTTATAGCCATGGGAGGATAGGGAAGGTTGAGATTCTCATGGGTGAGGTGGAGGGGATATCCTACAATGATGGATATTGAGCACAAGTGGTACAAGAGTCTAGGGATGAGGTTTCCATGAAGCCAAGCTTCGAGAAGATTCTATTTTTAGCTTTAAAACGTGAGCACTACTCTTTGTCAACTAAGACAGAGTGTTACCCATATTGCACCACTCATTGTATGAAGGCATGTGGTAGTGGAAACAATTTTTTGTTAATAGAAAACATGCGTTACACACAGGAGTAACACGCATTGTCCACACGAAAAGTGTAGTGGTGGACAAAGGCATGAAATGACTGATCCTGGCCCAAATTCAACTTCACAACTTGGGGATTTGAGGTAGGTTCTGATGTTTGGTTCTCATTATATGATGATGAAAATAAATTAGTGTAACATAATTTCCCCCAAAGCACGAGGCTAGAGGGATAGGATAGGTGAAGTCTTTGTAAGAGACAAGTTATCACTTTGAGTAAAGAGTTCACCGATTGGAGATATTCATCAACCCAGATTATTATATAGTACATAGACACTTTGAAAAATATCTATGTGTCTTTCATCATAGCTATTGACCAATACAATGTAGATCCATGGGAAGTAAAAACAATCATGGCACTAAAATACAAGACAGATCCATGTGAAGAAGAGTCAAACTTGGACATAGCTACAAGACATACAATGTATATATATGCCATATAGACCCACATTTGAGAAAAACCACTACAATACAAATGTGTATCCATGCCAGGACTCATGCGCATATTTCATCGCAACTTGGGGAAAGCAATCAGGATGTAACAGATACCTAGGGTCTTCGTCTCGTCTTCAATAGAGTATGATTCTATCCATGTGATTACAGTGTCTTGATGTCAAACATGGTAGAAACCACTTGATTACCAATCAATGATGAGAACCCTTAACAAGTGTGAGGGAGATCACCATTGATGTAGTTGATTCCCAAGGTACCCTAGTACATCCCCCCAAATGTGAATATATGATTTGATGTCGAACACTTGGTTGAATATTTTGATCAAAGGATGATGATGTAAACCTATGTGGAAATCGAGAGGATTTTTCAATGATGCATACAGATCTCAAGGTACTACTCTGTTTCTAAGAATAATTCCTGGATAATGAGTTGAATTCGACAGGAATAGTCTCATTGAAGGAGGGCCATGATGGATCCCACATCAATGACATGAAACTCAAAACAAAGTTCTGGAATTTTAGTATGATGTAACCATATGACTGACTCAAGGTAACTGAAACAAAGCTAGTTTTGACTGCATATGCAAAATATCAACATGATTTTCCTTTGAACATAGGGCGGCATGACCGAAAACTTGGAAACATTGATTTGACGAGGTGGATACCAAGACATAATATGATAATGAATGATACATTATTTGAAAGACTCAAAGGAGTGACATGACTCATGAAATTGGATCCACTCAGGAGTAAGATGAATACCCAATTGACTGAATGAAGATGTAGACAAGTTGGCATGTTCAAAGGTGACAAACTGCCATTATTGCAAATGAAATATGGTTCCCTTCCCTTACTTTCCCCATCATGATTAATGAGTGCCTATTTTTATTTTTACAAGTTTAAAGAGGGTAACAAAAACTTGTTGTATCTTATCATAGGATAAGTCCATTCTCATATGTTTTACAAAGCTAATCAAGGAGGGGGTTGTTCCTAAAAGAGGGTCTCTTAGTGTCTAATTTAACGAATCCATTGAAACTAAAATCGATATTGTTCACATTTAGAGATTCTGAATGAAACAGAAGAAGACTCCAAAAGGTACTTTTTTTTTACAATTTAGTCTACGAGGCTTGAAAAAGTATAAAACAATACCTTAGAGAACTCTTCTAGTAGATGACTAGAGTATTCCTTTCTCGTAACTTAGTCAATTCGAACCGAAAAAGGGGTAATCTATCGTCGAAATACGACTCTTCAGTTCCTTTTATGAGCGTCAAGAATACAAGTTCACTCAACAATATTTTCACATTTTGAAAGTCAAAAAAGAGATTAAAGAGGACTCTCATAGGGTTTCTTTTCAAGAAAAATGTTTCATGATCCTGAAAAGAAGTAAAATTTGACTCGAAAATTTAGTACTAGGTTTAATGAGCACGATTAAATTTTTGAAAATAACGATCATGATATTTTTCCATTTGTGCGAGGATGAAAAATTAAAAAATAAATTCATTCACAACCAAAGAATCAATTTCCCCATGCCCTGCAAGCCTCAAAAGGACCATTAGAATCCAAAAATATTAAAAACTAGGTGTTATAAATTATTTGAGGGTAAATATTTAACAAAATAATTAAAATAATAAAATAAAACCCAAAATTATTTGAATAAAAGCTAGTAAATAGTAAAAAAGACTTACCATTTTCATTTTTACCATTTGGAGAGCATTTTGTGCCATTTAGGGTGCAATTTCCAGACAAGGATTGTGTAGTCGTCAATCCACTATTTTTAGAACCATCCGTTCCAAGTAAATCCTAAACTCATCCCCAATATTTTCATGGTTTATTTTTTCCATTTCATGCAGTTTTAGGGTTTTGGGAGCATTTTCCCAAAGGGAAAATTCTATTAAAATTGAGCTCACATGAATCTATGGAGAAAGACAAAACTTACAGAAGATTACACAAACAATTTACTTAGAAAATGATATGAAATAGTGCAATAAGGAGTTGCAATTGTATATTGCTTTCATTAATAAAAAAGTAAATGGATACAATCTTGATAACTGTTACAATGCAATACAATGGAATTAATAGTATGACAATTCAAATCCATGAGAGGTAATTCGAATTGACTAACTCAATCTGACTGCATGGCTAACTAGAGCTGTCTAAATCACTATCAGAGCTTAACTAGCTATCTTAATTTGTCCAATTCAATCTCTCAGCCAGTTATAATTAGTTAAACTAGTCTAACTAATGTGGTATGTGATAAAAGGCACCTTCCCACATGCATACATGTAAATACCAACACTAACTAAACTGGAGGACATCTAACTAAATGTAACTGACTCATAACTAGGATTGACTAGTCACCAACTCCTAAAAACTGAAGGAGGTTGGTGACGACACTCCCAGTGGATCCTAAATTGTAGGGATTGGTCTAGGTAGTGCCTAAGATGATGCATGCAAGTGTAGTCAATGGAAGTTAGCCTCAATATATTTTCCCCAAACTCTAGTTACTAGTACATGTGGCCCCATCAGGAGAAGTGGACCCAATGGTACTAGTGGACCAAATAATGACTAAATGACTCCTAAGTAAGGAAAGATTGACCTGTTTCGACAAGGGAGGATTATAATCCTAACACCCCCCTGAATTATAACTTGGAAAACTGGGTGTTAGTTTTTCAACATTTAAGCTAGCATTATGTTAGGATATTTTCACTGAGAGAATAAAAAGCACATCACAAGAGACAAGAGACACAAAGAGTTTTGATCGGGGAAAACATAAATGGAGAAAACCCCACAACTTCCTCATAGATAGAATCACCACAAGATGTAAGACCCAAAAACAGTAAGATGCACTCCCAACAACAGTAGTCTTCTTCTTGTGTCTAGCCCCAGTATTTCCTTCCTCACTAATGCAGCACACTTGAGTGAGTGAGTGATGTACAAGTGATAAATAGAGAGACTCTCACTCTCTATTTATATTCTTCCGTTCACTTGAAATGCACTTAATCATGTCGGCCCAACTAACAATTACTTACCCGAGCCTACACCTTAATTAGTGTATAATAACTCAAGTGCCCCAAAACTGTGGGGACTTACATAATGACTTGAAAAGACTTGTTTACATTATTAATCCTCCCGATTAGAACATCGGGGCATGACTCAAATACATAATATACATACAAGAATACATTCTGAAGTTACATATACATCAACACTCCCTCTTAACTAGGAAGGTATTCTTTCGACACAATTTTCAGCACTGGTCTTCTTCTCTGTATCAACTAGATCATCTTTATCTTCAAGTCATCTTCGTCTTCAAGTCATCTTCATTATCGGATCTAGATCATCTCTTGATTTGGATCATCATCACTAGACTGGATCTGGATCATCACTCGATCTGGATCATCACTACTGGATCTGGATCATCACTCGATCTGGATCTCTCGGAGTCATCATAACTCGATCTAGATCATAGATCGATCTGGATCATCTTTGGTCATCATCATGTGTGTACTATCGTGTCATAGGAATTTCTACAGATCCAGCCCTTTTTCATGCTGGTTGTAGGCCTAGTCACCAGGTAGGTCTTCACCCAGCACTTACATCTGACCTGCTCGTCAGAAAGGCCTAGCACTCACATTCACCAGCATGATAGGCACATCAAATACCATCTGTGAAATGGCTCTGCACTTATATCTGAGCTACGCGTCAGAAAGGCACAATTCCATCCAGGAGGGAACACATCCTACTCACAATGATGAAAGGTTTCCACTCTTTCACCCAGGCTGGAATCACATCCGGCTCACAATGATGGAAGACTTCTATCCAGGTGGGAACACATCCTACTTACAATGATGAAGGGTTTCCACACTTTCACCCAGGCTGGAATCACATCCTGCTCACAATGATAGAAGATTTCTGCACTTACATATGACCTGGTAGGAACTGAATCCTACACCCTCGTCAGAATGGCCCCCAGTCCCAGACTGAGATACATGGTAACTGACCAAGTGCCTCCACTCTCCTGAAGAGTGGAAGTAGCCCTTACATATATCCTAATCGAAAGAATGGCTAGCACTCACATCTGACATGGGAGGAACTTAATCCTTTAGCCATGAACAGAATGGCTCAGCCCTTACATCTGACATGCTCGTCACAATGGCTCTCTCAATCCTAGAATGAGTATTCTTGGTAACTGACCAGGTGCCTCCATTCCCAGAATGGCAGTCAGCACTCATATCTGACATGGAAGGAACCAAATCCTCTCACCATGATAGAATGGATCAGCCCTTACATCTGACCATGGAAGGAACCAATCCTCTCACCATGTCAGAATGGCTATGGATCTCATCACTTTCTCTTGGAAGGAACCTCGATCTAGAGAACACCAAGTCTCTCTCTGAAGTACTCGAACTTTATCCTAGCCAATGGCTTTGTCAATACATCAGCTATCTGTTCCTCCATCGCAACATACTGGAGCTTCACTACTCCTCTCTGCACCATATCCCTAATATAGTGATACTTGATCTCGATATGCTTCGACTTGTCATGGAACACTGGATTCTCTGATAACTTCATGCAACTCTGGTTGTCACAATGTATACAAGTAGCATCCAACTGGAGATCAAATATATCAGACAGTAGCTTCCGCAGCCATACTACCTCACAACTAGCTGAGCAAGATGCGACATACTCTGCTTCAGCTGTACTCAGTGCCGCACATGATTGCTTCATGTTAAACCAAGAGATCACACCTGATCCCATACTGAAGCAACATCCTGAAGTACTCTTCCTATCGATGGCACTTCCTGCCCAATCTGAATCAACATAACTCTCCAGGTTAATCTTCTAATTCGCATCGTACTTGAGCCCATAATCAACTGTACCCTTCAGGTATCTCAGAATATGCTTTGCAGCCATCAAGTGAACACTTCTCGGATCTGTCAGGTACTGGCTCAAGGTGTTCATAGCAAAGAAAATTTTTGGTCTCATGTTCATCAGGTACATCAATGACCCAATCATCTGACGATACATCATGGCATCAACCGTCTCTGATGAAGCATCACTAAATAGCTTCAGGTTCTATGCCATAGGTGTGGACATAGCTTTGCATTCCAACATCCCAAACCTCTTCAGGATCTCTACTGCATACTTCCCTTGTCCAAGGAATATTCCATCTGTACCCTGCCAAACCTCCATACCTAGAAAGTAATGCATCATCCCCAAGTCCTTCATCTCGAACTCAGCAGCAAGATTTGTCTTTGTGTCAGCAATCAACCCATCTGTACCTGTCACAAATAGATCATCTACATATAGTAGGAGCATCACTGGGTTGCCATCTTCAACCTTGTAGTAAAGGTTGGAATCTGCTTTACTTTTGGTAAAGCCCAAACTGGATAGAAAGCTATCAATCCTGCCGTACCAGGTCCTGGGTGCCTGTTTCAAACCATACAGGGCTTTCTTCAATCTACATACATGAGACTCTCTGTCACATGTCTCAAAACCGAGTGGTTGTTCTACATACACTTCCTCTTCTACTACACCATTCAAGAAAGCAATCTTGACATCCATTTGGTGTATCTTCCACTTCGTCACTGCAGCCAGAGAAAGTACTGATCTAATGGAAGTGTATCTGGCCACAGGTGCAAAGGTCTCTTCATAGTCTACTCCCTCTTTCTGAGAGAATCCTCGAGCTACAAATCTTGCCTTATACTTTTCAATGCTACCGTCCGCAGCATGCTTGATCTTGTAGATCCATTTGGAAGTGACAACTAACTTCCCTTTTGGTCTTGGGACTACATGCCAAACATCATTCTTCATGATCGATTGATATTCTTCGATCATAGCATCCTTCCATTCTTTCTGATCTGTCGCTTCTTCATAACTGGAAGGTTCTTCATCAATGAAATCACATAGTAAAGCTACATACCCGGAATTTGATCCGGTTCTTTTTCTTTCTCTGTGATTCTCTTATGGAGCCCCATATCTTTCCACACCTTGGATAAGTTCACGTACCCAAGCAGGTTTCCTCTTATGAGGATTATTCTCCAGAGGTGGATCTACAGGTCTTTGTGGTTCCTCGAACTCTCGATCTTATCCTTGAGCTTCTTTGTCCATGATTGTATCATGATTTCTGGGTACTTCTGCTTCCGCTTCTTCAGGTTCTTCAACAGGTTTCTTTCTGGATTCGCTGTAAGCTGTGCCTTCATCAAATGTCACATCCCTGCTGATGTCAATCTTCTTGTATCCTGGAAAGTAGATTCTGTAAGCCTTCAAGCTTTCCGAGTATCCCACAAATATGCCCTTCTTTCCTGAAGGATCTAATTTTGTTCTCTTCTCTTTTGGAATATGTATGTACACGGGATAGCCGAATATTCTGAGATGGCTGACTTCTGGTTTCTTTCCAGAGAAAACTTCTTCAGGAGTCTTGTTTTTGAGTACTCTATGTGGAGTGCGGTTCTGTACACACACCGTTGTTTTGGAAGGTTCATCCCAAAGATGCATAGGTAGATCTTAATCATGACGCATAGCTCTTGCAGCTTCCATGATAGTTCTATTCTTCCGTTCTGCAACCCCATTCTGTTGTGGATTATAAGGAGTGGATGACTCCCTCTTAATCCCTGATTCTTTGCATAGATCCTTGAATTCATTTGAAGTGAATTCTCCACCATTATCTGAACGAATGGTCTTGATCTTCTTTTCAGTATGATTTTT
>LPNX010684100.1:123643-165801 GCA_001517045.1 Pseudotsuga menziesii | reverse complement strand
TGAATGCCACCCGCATTCCTTTTGCATCCAATGCTGAAATGGATAGAAGGTTCTTCTTCAGTCCTGGCACAAACAATACTTCTTTCATTGTTAGAGACTTTCCAGAGTCTAACTTGTATGAAGATTCCCCACTACCTTTTATTGGATATTGGTAGTCATCTCCTAGTTTCACCTTGTGAGGTGATTCATGTTCTGACAGTCTTACAAAAGATTCCTTGAATCGTGTCATATGTTTAGAAGCCCCACTGTCTATGAGCCAATCATTACTTCCATGAGTAATGTTACCTGTGAGAGCTGATATCAGAACATATTCATCCTCGCTTGAAGAATCTTCACTTTCATATCTGGATCTCTTTCTAGATGGTTCATCATCCTCTGTAGCATGAGCATGATGTATTCTTTTGCTGCTCTTCTTTACTATCTTCTGTTTGTTAGGACAATTCCTTGCATAGTGTCCTGCTTCATCACAAGTAAAGCATATGATCCTAGATACATCTCTTCCAGTATTATCTTTGTGAGGGTGCTTACCTTTGAAGTGATGAATCCTCTTTCTTGATGACTTGGAGTGAGTCTTGGAGTGCACCGTGAGAGCTTGGTCTTCACTACCCATCTTTTCTTCTCGAGCTGCTATTCGAGCTTCTTCTTGAGAGCAGTCTTCCCACAGTCTGCTGAATTTGACCAACTTCTTTCTCGCACAAATTCCTTGGATGAAAGCATCCCATGTCCTAGGGAGGCCATTCAATGTAGTCATCACAATCTTTGCATTTTCCACTTCTTCATCAATAGCTTCTAATTGTTCCTTGATCTGAGAAACCCTTGTGAAGTATGACTGGATAGTTTCTGCATTCTGAATCTTCACATTCTTCAGCTGGTTCCTCAAGGTCATATTCCGATTGATGTTCTTTCCTTCAAACAATTTGGTTAGGGCATCAAACATAGCTTTAGGTGTCTTGAGAGAGGACACCTGTGGGATAAGATGATCCTTGATAGAATCAGCAATGATCCTATTTTCCATAACCATCTTCTTATTATGTAAGGCCTTTGCCTCATCTCCCTCTGGAACTGGAACCTCCTCATGAATGTAGGAGTCTAATTCATTCTCTTCCAGGACCAGGGAGATCCTATACTTCCAAGCTCGGAAGTTATCAGCTCCCTCAATATTTTCATCAAGCTTGGTATGATGAGAAATCTTTAAATAAGAACCTCAAATGGAAATACAAAATATTTTAGATCTTACTAGGTTCAAGATGTCAGATCTGAGACATGAGCTGAAATCCTGCAGAGCTGGTTCAGGAGCAACTAGGTTTTTGCTTTTCCGGAGTTCTGTCCACCCAAATGCCTTCAAATTTGTTCCTAACTTCGATTTTGGGGAGGGGATCAATCTAGGCCTGGGCTCACTGAAAAATTCCTCGTCTGTAAAAAGCCCTAATTTCTGACCCTAGTGACAGGTCCAAAACTGAAAAAACTCAGAATTGAATTCTGTTTCGACAGAAACATGTGCCCTAGGGAGGAGAGTAATTCCACCTTACTTTTGCTGAAAATCTGTGGAGGAAGATCCACAAACTAGGAATCCCTAGTTCCCGCAGCTGCACAGTGTCTTCTTCTCAGGTTAGCTCTGATACCATGTTAGTTTTTCAACATTTAAGCTAGCATTACGTTAGTATCTTTTCACTGAGAGAATAACAAGCACAACAACAAAACATAAGCACATCACAAGAGACAAGAGACACAAAGAGTTTTGATCGGGGAAACCATAAATGGAGAAAACCGCGCAAATTACTCAAAGATAGAATCACCACAAGATGTAAGACCCCAAAACAGTAAGATGCACTCCCAACAGTAGTAGTCTTCTTCTTCTGTCTAGCCCCAGTATTTCCTTCCTCACTAATGTGCCACACTTGAGTGAGTGAGTGATGTACAAGTGATAAATAGAGAGAATCTCACTCTCTATTTATATTCTTCCGTTCACTTGAAATGCACTTAATCATGTCAGCCCAACTAACAATTACTTACCCGAGCCTACACCTTAATTAGTGTATAATAACTCAAGTGGCCCAAAACTGCGGGGACTTACATAATGACTTGACAAGACTTTTTTACATTATTAATCCTCCCGATCAGAACATCGTGGCATGACTCAAATACATAATATACATATAAGAATACATTCTGAAGTTACATATACATCAACACTGGGGTCCCTGGTAACTAAGACAAAAGGTCACCCATTACAGTTAAAATGAAAAGAGCATCTTCTGAATACAAACAAGAAAACGGGGAAAAACCTCATGGGAAAAACACCCCCCCTAAAACTAAGCAGGTAGAATCAAAATCAAGATTGTTCTTCTTTGCACAGGTATCGTGGGGCCTAGCATGTGAACTTCTCCATCCACACTACATTATTATGTCTAGAGGAATCTTATTCTTTGGAAGAAGAAGAATATGCTCAACTAAATCAGAAATATAGACATTTGCTAGATGAAAGCTGGACCCATGTAGAGAAATTGAAATCAAATGATAAGAGAGAAAAGGTGCTTGAGAATTAGAACCACCTGAGGAAAACCAAAGAAACTGATATATTGCAGCATTGAACAGTAAACCATGTGAGGTAATATCATCTCCAATTGACAATATCAAGTGTCGAGGTGGATGCAAAATGTGTCCCTCTTTACTATTTCTATGTGGAGATGAGCATGCGATCGAAGGTAGAGAAGCCTTGGGATTGTGGAGAGAGAATAATTGAGATCAAACACCTGATATAGCTTCATAAATAAACAATGAATCACAAAATATAATATCCTCAACCTCATAAAGGAAACTTAGTAACATCAAATCCCCAGCAACAAGTTTGGATAAGACTTGCAGTACTTGATTTGTCATACCAAAATTGATGAGACCGGCTACAAGCATGACTGAATGCTCTTGGAACTTAAAATTTGAACCAAATAATATCATATCGGATCCAAATAAGATCATATCACATCCAAATAATTTCATACCATATCCAAAAGTGTGGAATTCCATCAAATTTCCAGCAACAATTTTGAAGGAGACTTGCGGTACTTGATTTTTCACACCAAAATTGGTGAGAGGAGCTACAAGCATTACTGAAAGCTCTTGAAAATTAAAACCTGAACCAAGTAATATAAAATATTATAAAAATAATATCATATCAGATCCAAATAGGTTAATATCATATCCAAGAGTGTGCTCCACCGAGATGGTAGATGGACAATTTTCTCCTTCTTAAAAAATTTGAGTATTGGTGCATGCAATCCTGTAGGAATTTGCTGGAATCTCTATATCAATGAGAGTGAATGGATCACTCCTAAAATATGATATTATTTAAAAAATAGAAAAGGTATTACTTATATTCACACCAGCAACAACATTAGAGGGAGAGAAATCAAATTCCTCTTCACTTTTTGAAGCAATAACTGGCCAATTTTGCATAGAATTTAAAAGAGAATCACTGGAGAATGTTTGGATAGAATGGAAGGATAATTTTTATTCAATATAAGATATTCGTATGTATTCTTCTTGATCAAACATAATATAATATGATATATTCGATATATTATAAACTTTCAGAGCACCAAGATAAGGAGTCACTGCAAGAAGACTTTCTTCAATTCAAATTGACTGTGAGGAAGATTATGATTCTTTTTCATCTTGAACAACTTCATCAGAGAGAGTAGAGGATGATGCTTTTGAATAAAGAACTCTTGTTGTGCTGGGTATGATATCCAAATCACTATTATGATCCTCATTATGCTTTCCAAATGTGTTATCCAATTTTGACCAGAGATTCTTTGGTTATTCAACAAATTTAACATGGTAGCACAAGATTGGAGAAAGGGCCAAACATATTGTTCCAAAATATCTATCACCATCATTTAGCCTGTCATTCTCATATTAATAAGAATATTTACCAATTCCAATAGAAACCTCATACAAATATTTCCTCTTTAGAGATGAAATCATCTTCAACTTCCATTCTCAATATCTTGTGGATGGAGTGATAAGAGGAAATGATAATTTTGAATCCACGTCAAGTCGTACCCGCAATTACAAAAAAAAATGAAAATAAGGTCGAACAACCTGCACTTTTGGAGTTTGCAACACGCTTGTCTTATTCAATCAAGCAAACTTGATCAACAAGGTTGGGATTCCAAGAATTATGTGGTAAACTCTCCGCTTCTGGTGCAGAGATGGAATGTTTTTGAGTTTTTTTGCTCAAATTGCTTCATAGATCCAACATGAAATCTGTAGAAGAAAAATTTCCTTGTCCCGCTGAGGATTTGATATCATATTAAAATTGAGATCACAGGAATCTATGGGAGAAGACAAAACTTACAGAATATTCCACAAACAATTTACTTAGAAAATGATATGAAACAATGCAATAGGGAGTTGCAGCTGTATATTTCTTTCAATAATAAAAAGTAAATGGATACAATTCATATAATTGTTACAATGCAATACAATGGAATTAGTAGCCTAAAAAATCGAATCCATGAGATGTAATTTGAATTAAATAACCCAATATGATTGCATGGATAATTGGAAGTGTCTAAATCACTATTAGAGCTTAACTAGCTATCTCCAGTTGTCTAATTTAGTCTCTCAATCAATTATAATCATTTAAACTAGTCTAATTGATGTGGTAGGTGAGAAAAGGTGCCTTCCCACATGCATCCATGCAAATACTGGAGCTAACTAAACGTGAGGACATCTAACTGAATGTAACTGACACACAACTAGGATTGACTAGTCACCAATTTCCAACAACTAAAGGATGTTGGTTCCGACACTCCTAGTGGATCCTAAATTATAGGGATTGGTCTAGGAGGTGCCTAAAATGATGCATGCAAGTGAAGTCAGTGGAAGTTATCCTCAATATGTGTTAGACACACTCTAGTGACTAGTACATGTGGCCCCATTAGGCCAAGTGGACCCAATGGTACTAGTGGACCAAATAATGACTAAATGACTCCTAAGTTAGAAAGAATTGACGAGTTTGGACAAGAGAGGATTATAATCCTAACAAAATTTTTTACCGAGTAAAACACTTTTCCTTTTCACAAAAGGTGGTGTTTGGGTGACACCACACATTCTCTTAGAGAAAAGGGCAGTGGCACCGTTCTATCCGAACGTGAGGTAGGAGGTGCCACAAGTTTCCCTAGAACATGGTAAAAATAGGCCAAAAGAATAAATCTTAAGTATTTTAAATTGTTGGATTTATGTTCTAATACCTCATTTTAACTTTTTGGGATGTTATCTTTAGTAAATATGGTGATCTAGAAGGAAAGAGAGCATGAGCTTGATGACATTAGATCTAGGAATCATGCTTGCACTATGGCTGCTTCACGTGGGTGTGGGATCTTGAAATTCTTCAACGTGCCCAGCATGAGGTCACAAGTAAATCTACTGGAGTACATTCGCATGATGCAGAATCCTGAGAAATAGTACTTTGAGGTAGGGGCTCATGTTTTGACGATGGAAGTAGAGTATATCTACTTCCTTATAATTTTATCATGGTGGGGAGCGCCCATTTCATTGACTGGTCCTTGTGGTGGGGAAATCACCAAATAGGGTCTTATTGATCGTTAGTTCTTTTAGGGTACCCAAATGTGCAGAAAGAAAATAACCATCAAGGGTGTCATGGATCTACCACTCTGCACATTACTGTTCACTATGAAACGCATCTTGGGGAGCTGAGGGGCTCAACAAGAATCCCGTGCACACATGCTCTATTCCTTGGAGGAAATGGAACCCATGATATTGAACTAGGTGGAAGCCTTACTTGTTAATATTAAGGGACAAGTGATTAAGTGTCGGTGAGGAAAGTTGAAGCAATTTTTCTATGACACTATCCTAGTGTCCTTTTTATTTGAGAGAGTACCGCACCTGAGGCCACAAGTGGCCTTCACTAAGATGAGGGAATGAGATCCTAAAATGTTGCAATATTGGGTAGAGATCATGGACCACCATGTTGCTAGGGGATCCAAGGTAAAGTATGGGACTGTGTTCTTCTGATGGATAGATGATCAACTCCTCATGATTGAGGATTATGCATTTGTTGGTACCGAATTTGGAGGAGCTTCGGATCTGGCCCTACCAATATATGCTCAGTGTGGTGATATGGGAGAGTGAGACACTAAGACATTGATGTTTTTATATTTTATGTTTTATGATTTTTATGTATGTTAACAAGACCTATATTTCTCTTGCAGATGTGGGACTGGCATGACCTGGGTGCTCATCTCCCATGGATAGGAGAGAGGGTGCCCACTTTATACATAAAGGAGAAGACGAAATGACCGAGCTATAGCAAAACCTCAACTGGTTGATACTAGATATCCTGGACATCACTGTGGATGACCTCCATAGGAGGTATCAGAGACACACCATGGGAGTGTCAGGCCACTTCAGACACTTTCTACATAGAGTGGAAAGAGCCGTCATGTGCTATCATTAGCACCACTAGGATCCCACATGATCTAGATAGTGAAATCTATCTACCTTCATTATTTTTTTTATTTTGTATATCTGAAAGCCAACGTGCTTCAGTCGGGGTCTCGAGACCATTTTTTATAAAACATACTTTATATATATACACACACAGACTTATCTATTGTAGGTCTATCTGTTTTCAATCATGGAATGATATTTACATGATTTTATGTCTTTTTTACTATTTATCTTTATTTACAATGAACCATGTTATTTTTACTTATCAAATGTCATGAATGAGCAATATACCAATCCAACATGTAATTAGCAAGTGAATCTCAAACTGTGTTACAAGATCTAGGGATATGCTGATAAATAATAGTTTCAAATGACCTTTTCGACAAACATACTCTCCAAAAGAGTAGAATGAGCACCGGATTTTGAATGGCATAAATGTGATTTAAATGAGAAACCACTAGTTGAGATTTCATGAATACTACCAAATGATCAATGTTGTTCGTGCAACCCACCAACAAAGCCTTGTTGATAGGGGTTCCCACTCCATCGACGCCCAACCAACGCAATCTCCCTCAGCACCGGCCTAAGTAGATTTGACCCCGCCCAGAAAAACTGACAGACTGGATGAAGTCTCACCCAAGATGTCGAGGGAGAGATGTCGGAAACAAGTTTCTGGCAGTAAGAAGAGAGGGTATGGCATCATCAACTCAACTTCATAATCAATAGTTATTCCAGAGATGAGTTTAATAGAATTGTATCATTCATCACAGATTTATTAGCATAATGAGTAGATTGTATTACTTCATTCATCGCAACAGTAACAATCATTCATATAACAGATACAGTAAATATCCATCATTATCATCACGTATCATAAACATAGGAAATCAATAAGAGACAAAAATAACTTTAGGGAAACATCCATCGTGTTATATTACTTGCATAGGATAGATTCACAATATGCAGTATGTCTCCACAACGAAAGACTAAAAACCGATCAACACAAACAGAGCCAGAAACTCGCTCACAATAGACACAGATGCAAAAAGATGCCCAAAGTGCAAGTTCTTCCACATAATTCTCTCTCTCTGTTCTCATCAAAAGTATCTCCCTGAAAAATGTATATTTACTATTGCAACTCTAGCTCTATATATAGGCTTGTGCCTTTACATCCAAGGTCCACTTCTAACTAATTTCTAACAAACTAGTGACCTATATCCACAAAATGTGGTCAATCAATACAAAATTGCATAAATAATTCAAAAAATGGTTATTCTTCCATCTATCACGTTGTTGTGATCCTTCGCAATGGCCTATGATCTTTCACAGCCTTCGCAGTGCTGCATAACTCACTTACCCAATACCCCTTCCAATAGGCCCCCAACACAGTCTTGTGGCTCATCCTCGAGCCAAGTCAGGTTGACATGGTGTACTCTGTCGTCTTGGTCTTGAAGTCCTCGAACTGCTACGAGATCTCTCAAACCTAGAACTGAACATGTTCAACTACATCCTGATAATTCAGCATGTCTTGCTTCAATGGGTTCTCTGCCTCGGCCATGCCATCCACCATCTTCCTGCCTTCTTGTATTGCTTGTAGTGCAGTGATGGATTTCACAGCCAACTACCCGCCAATGTCTTGGCCTTCATCGGGCTGGGTGCTGCACTTGTGCTGACGTTCTTGGGGTCAGGTGACTCACTATTGCAGGTCCTTCAACTCTTCAGTGTGTGTGATCTAGACCATGAGAGGCATTGTGCACAGTGACATCTTTAGCATTGTCAATTGATTTTTAGCTTCCCGTGCTTGCTTGGACAACTATTTCAGTTGGTCATCCTGAATGACACTCTTCCAGAAATGTGTCATTTCATCCATGATTTTCTTCGCCTCCTTCTCCATAGCTTCAAACTGGGCCGCAAACTGTTCGATCGTATTCTTCCGTTCGACAATCTGTTCTAGTGGCGTGTCGGGGTAAACCAGAGAATTAAACAGATTGTTAGTTAACTGGAGCTAGGAAAGCACCTCCCCAAGTCTCTTAGCTTTTGAGATGGTAGTGAGTTCAGCCGTTCTATCACATATGTGTTGAAAATCCTTGTCAACCACTTTCTCAATGTTTCCATAGCTAGCACAGAGCTACACTTTCTTGATAATGAGGCGGTCTGTTGAAATATTGTAACTTTGAAGAATATTCTTTATGTATATTTTGTGGTCCCCGATGGTCCAACCGGGAGAACCACTTGTATTACATTGTACCCCGATGCTCCTAATCGGAAGAACTAATAAGAGTCATGAGGTAGTCCCCTCTAATTGTAAAGGTGGGTCATCAACACCCCAGTGTGGTTACTTGAGCCTACATGTGTAACTCGAGCCTACATGAGTTAAATTAAGCCGACATGTTAATTGAGTAAACTTTAAGTAAACGGATGAATATAAATAGAGGTGTAGTGCTCCTCATTTGAGACACACACACTCACTTGGAATAGCGCACTTGTGGAGGAGAGAAGTTGCTGGAGAAGGAGGAGAATCAGGTTTTTGATCTCCTTGTTGGTTTTACCTTTTTCCCTTTTGGGTCATCTATATTGAGGAAGCTTTTTCTGGGTTTTTCCCTTTAGGGTTTTCCCAGGATAAATCTGTGTTGTTCTTGTGATACCGTTTCTTTCAGTGATCCTGTTTTATATGCTTTTATTATGAAAAATGAAATGATATACTGATGTCTTAGCTAAGCATATGGAAATTCAACATGGTATCAGAGCTAACCTGAATAGGGTAGATTTCACAAGTTACAGAATCTAGGGCTTATTATTTTTGGTTCTCTCTCCACAATCAATCAGCAAAAGAAGGCTAGGCTGACTCTCCTTTGAAGGGTGCATCGTTCTGTCGAAGCGGAATTCGATTCTGAGCATTTTCAATTTTCGATGTGGAAATTAGGGCTTTCTATAGAAGAGGAATTTTTGAGTGATACCAGAATAGGATTGATATCCTCATCAAAACCGAAGTTTAGAGACCTGGATCAAGAATTTTGGTTGGGTGAATCTCCGGGAAAGTCAAACCCTAGTTTGACCCCGAGCTAGAAAAACCCTAAATACTAAAACTGCTACGTTTTGGAACATTCACTATATTCAGATATTGGAGAAGTATCAGGAGCTGAAAATTTCAGGGAAAGAATATAAAATCCTGATGAACACTGTATCCAAATTTAATCTTCCGATTCGCTGTATTCCAGGAGATATGTTCTCTCCAAGTTAGGGTTCCAGCCTCTTCCAGAATTCATCCCTAAACAGGACACCTGGGGAGAATTGCAATATCTTGGGCTACAGAGGTACAAATGGAATTCTGCAAGATGTTCCAGAAATTGGATGGACTTTAATTTCGGTGGTAATAATTTCAGACTCCGAATATGGACCAGTGACACGTGGCATGATGTACAACTTCTCTGTTCTGAACAGTCCTGTAACAGGTCACCTTGGGAAAATGATCATAAATCCCAAATGGTGAAACCAATTCTGATGAAACCTGTGGTGTTGGATCAAGGACATGCGAGGTTACCTCAGTAAAAACGTTAAGACATATAGGAGAATAAAATTCGGAGATATCACAGAAACAGTAACAGGAATTTCTACAGGAGAAATTGGAAAATTAGGGCTTCCTGTTCCGGGAGCTTCCCTCCACTGTTTTCAGAAATGGAGTACATTGGACAGCTCCATTTGAAGAGATCTATCTTTATAGCCAATAATATATGAAATATTCCAAGTTTTTGAAATTATGGTTTTTGTGACAAACCTTAGATCAGTCAGCTCCGGAACCAGGATGGACACCTCAAATCGGTAAGATCTAATCCTTTGCTATGTTCATTTGAGGTTCTCTTTTCAAAGTGATCTATGCCATCAGCTTGATGATAAGCTTGGTGAAGTTGAAAACTTCCAAGCCTAGAAGTATATGATCTCTCTGAAGAAAATGGATTGGACACCTACATGAGCATAGAGGTTCCAGTTTCAGAGGGAGATGAGGCTAGAAGCCTTTCTCAAGATGAACTTGGTCAAATCCCAGAAGATCATTGATGATTCAGTTACGAATCAACTTGTATTACAAGTGTCTTCCCTAAAGACATTGATGAGGGTTGATTTCTTGACCAAGATATTTGAAGGGAAGAACATAGATCAGAATATGACCTTAAGAAACCAGCTGAAGAATGTGAAGATCCAGAATGCAGAGACCATGGAGTCATAAGGATATCTCAAATCAAAGAACAACTTCAAGCGGGGATAGAAGAAGTGAAGAATGCAGAAGTGGTGATGGCCACCTTGAATGGCCTCCCAGGATCATAGAACTCATTCATTTAAGAAATGTGTTCCAGAAGGAAGTGATTACTTTTAGCAGACTTTGGGAAGAAGAAGAAGCTCATCTCTGAAGATCAAGCTCTCATCTTCCAAAGAAGATTCCTCAATCAATGAGAAATATGAAGATCTCAACTCTTGAATAAATTCTTATCCACCTTAGCATTTGGATAAGAAACGATGCTGAAGAAGATGATGAAGCTGAAGACTCAAGAAGGAATATACCCATGAAACAAATAAAGATAGGTATTCAATTGTCATTTCATGATATTGTTTTGTTATACATTTGATTATATTCAGTGATGTGTTATGCATGATAGATTGTTTGCATTAATGACTGTAAACTACTAATATGCATGTGATGGGTAAGTAGCTCATGGTGCTCTAAAACTCTACATTGTTTCTTATCAAACCTTTTTGCTGACATATTGGATTAGTGCACAATCTCAATAATGTCATGGTGGAAATGGAAGGCATCTAGAAAGTTTATGTGAGATATGGATGAATATTGTATTGACTAAACAATTTCATGATGCATAACCATTTGTCGTTATGCATATGTTTTATGAAATAGTTCTAACCATGCAATTGGTGCATTTGAATTGCAGGAAAGGTCATGAACAACCTCCTACAAGAAAAGAAGGATGAGACTTGTTCCGAAGAACAAGTGATGACAATTCAAGATCCACTCCAATAAACATGAATCTAAGGCTCCCAGGGTCAGAGACACCATGACGGAAGAAAGAGCTTCAGAGAGTGGTAGATCCACCTTGAAGGATGAAGACCACCATGGGTACAAGAGATAACTCAAGATGAAGAAAAGAATGCTATGAAAGAAGCTATGATCAAAGAATAACAATTGATCATGGGGAATGATGTATACGATATGATGGAACAAGTGTACAAAGCAAGGTTCATGATTATCCCTAGAAAGAATAGACTATGACATGACATACTCTATTTACCAGTATATATCAAGCATATAACCATCTGTACAGAATGAAGAGGGAAGATGATACTCCACTTCAGGGGGAGTGACTACAAAAAATTATATCTAAGTTCGACATGGTACGACATGATGGATAGCTTTGTGATGGATCGAGACTTTACCAAGAGTAAAGTGGGTTCCAACCTTCAAGGTTGATTGCAGAAGACTAGGATATGTTGATGACCTGAGAAGACAAACTCATAGAAGATGTTGTGATACTAGAATGATGTTTGGGATATAGTACTCAAATCGGAAAGCAAGAATGTGGTATCTTCCAAATGGATTTGCAAGATAAGATATGTTGCTGATAGAAGTAAGGTAAGAGTTGTGGCTAGAGGTCTCTATCAGAAAGAGGGAATTAATTCTGAAGAGAAACTTACTCCAGGAAGCAAGGTACAATTCCTTCAAAACTATCATGGTAGTTTCTTCCATGATGAAGTAAAGACAAGCCTTCCTTAATGGTATGATTGAGGAAGAGTTTTACATCGAATAGTCATGAGTATTTGAAGTTGAAGATAGAAGGAATCAAGTATGCAAGTTGAAGAAGGCCCTCTATGGCCTGAAGCAAGCTCCTAGAGCTTGATATGAAATAATAGATAGTTTCCGGATGAGCATGGGCTTTTCCAAGAGCAAAGTTGATCCTAACCTTTCCTACAAGGTTGAAAAATTTGTACCTATCATTCTATTACTATATGTGGATGACTTATTCTTGACAGCGAATGAGAAACAGATCATGGAAAGCAAGAAGAAACTAACAGAAGAATTTGAGATGAAAAACCTTGGGTTAATGCATTATTTCCTAGGTCTGGAACTATGGCAAAGTTCAGAAGGAATCTTTCTCAACCAGGGAAAGTATGTGGTAGAGATGCAAAGTCATGGCCACACCCATGGACTCCAACCTGAAGCTGTTAGCTGATGACTCATTAGAGTTAGTGGTTGTGACTCACCATAGACAAATTATTGGGTCATTGATGTACTTAACAAATACCAAGACCAAACATTTGTTTTACTGTGAACACCTTAAGTCAATAACTTGTTCAACCAAGACCGGTTCACCTAGTAGCTGCAAAACATGTGATGAGATATCTGAAAGGGACTATAGAATTTGGTCTATACTATGATGGTAGCCATGAGTATAGATTGTATGGATACACAGATGCAAATTGGGCTGGAAGTATCTCAGACAGGAAAAGCACATCAGGTATATGCTTTTGTTTGAGGTCTGCTATGAGTTCATGGTTTAGCAGGAAACAGTCCAGTGTTTCTCTTAGCACGGTTTAAGCAGAATACATAGCAGATTGCTCTACTAAGTTGTGAAGCCATATGGCTTCAGAAGCTGATATCAGGTCTCTTTGACCTGAAGATGGACACAACAATGATTCTATGTGATAACCGCAGTTGTGATGACAAAGAACCCTGTGTTCCACCTAACACGTAGAAATTCGGTATTTCTACATACAAGATAAGATGAAGATAATGATACTATAGATGCAGATGATGGTGATTTAGTATTTCTATACTGAATGTAGAGATGATGATGTTTCAGTATTCCCATATTGAAGATATAGATGATGATGGTTTTCAGTATTCCCATACTGAAGATATAGATGATATTCCAGTATTTACATATTGTAGATATAGATGATGGTGATTCTGTATTTCTATACTAAATATATAGATGATGATGATTTCAGTATTTCTATACTGAAGATATAGATGATGATGCTTTTAGTATTCACATACTGGAGATATAGATGGTGATAGATCAGTATTCAGATATTGAAAATGTGGATGATGATGGTTTGGATGATGATGTACTGACGAAGGCTCTACCTCGAGTAGAGTTCGAACAATTTCGAGACAAGCTTGGTGTTGTTCAGAAAGACCTTCCTCGAAAAGGGGAGTAGTGATGTTGCAGTGGGATTGTATCATCCCTGGGCATTTTCCCTAAAGTGATCCGGAGACCTCGGTCTTCGAGAATGAAGAGGGATTGTATCATCCCGGGACATCTGTCCATAATAGATCCGGTGACCTCGGTCATCGAGAACGTGATGGGATTGTATCATCCTTGGGCACCTTCCCTAAAGTGATCCGGAGACCTTGGTCTTCAAGAATGAAGAGGGATTGTATCATCCTGGGACATCTGTCCATAATAGATCCGGTGGCTTCGGTCCTCTTCATCTTCCTCTTGTAAATTCTTTACAACCTCCTATGACTGCGCATACCCATCACTAAGCTCCTTCTTCTTGGCAGCCAACTCCTGGCCGACCCCCTGCTGCATTGCACTAAAAATTGGGTAGGAAACATGTTGAGATTGACATAAATGCTTGAAAATAGTTGCAGCAGTGAGTTTACTTTTGTACTTCCCACGTCAATTGCAGTTGGGGGAACTTGAACGTTCCTGGCCTGCGGCTCAATGCTATTACAACATGCGATGGGCTTGTGGATTGGAGTCTGTCGATGACTCTCCATTAGATTCATGGAGGTATTTCCCTAGTTGAACTGGATCATCAGGGGAATCTACTGGTGGTCTTGTAGACATATCCTTCATTCTCACAAGTTCATGCTAGTCAGCTGGCCAATATTGAAAAACAACCTCCAATTCTTTGTTGGTGATTTTGTAGGCCATAGGCAGCCATTTTTTGTCGAGATCCCTGCGTTCCTGAATCTAAATGGAATGCAGCTTGATAGAAAACCAAATGATATTATGATATTAGGATGTGGTTGTAGTAAATAAACGAGGAACCTTGATGGCCGTGACCTGTAGCACTTCCCAATAGACCCAAAATTGGATCACAAAGTCCTGTTGTCGACTGGGTTCCGCAACCCACCATAATTTCTGATAACGTGCACCTTTGCACACCTTTTCTATAGCAACTGACATGGGTTGGTAGTCCTCTGGATCCATCCATGTGACTAAAGAAATAAGAATTAGCAACCAACTGTAGGAAAAATGACATTCCCTAGCCTGAGCAGCAACAACATCTTCTAACAACTGGTTCAATAGAAATAATGACCAGTTCATTTGCACCCCCTCAGTGCATTTTTGTGCACATGCAACCACACCCGAATTGCACTGGACAGGCCGATTCTTCCAGATGATCTTGTTGGCCAAAATGCATGCCCCAATATGCACTAATCGCTCATAAATACTGTTAATGCGATATGCATTTCTATCGCGTTGCAATATGAATCTCTCCTTCAACTACTAAGAAAGTTTCTTGTCATTATCCCACCCTCAAAAATACTGCGCCAGATCTTCACTGGCATTTGGTAACCCCATGATCTCAGCAATTAGGTCAACCGTGATTGGAATTGGGTTATCCAACTAGAGAATCCCCCCATGAAAGCATGCCAACAAATGTTTGACGCATGCATTCACTTCATTCAATCTCCAAAAATGAGGCATGTTAATGAGCCCCAACAACCTAGACCTGTCCAAGCCCTACGCCCATGGGTGAGCAATTATTTGAATAGGTGCACCTGGTACCGTCGGCAGTGAATGGTAACGCTCCTCCACTATGTCCTTTAGTAGCAGCAAATCATGGTATTCATACTTCATCTTGACCAAGGTGGGTATGATGTCTATAGTGAGGATTTCTCCTCACTGCAGGAGCAGGAATGGCTCCCTTGTGCCTATAGGGAACAAGGGTAGGTTCCTACTGTTGGAAAGCAGGAAAAACGAAATGGAAATGCAAGTAAATAGAACAGTAAATTAAACTAAGCTAATCTAGTGATAGAAAACCAGAACTAAAATAAATCATAAGCAAGAGCAGAGAGAAGAAGTGGAAGCCTTGTGAACCCCTCTGCAGAAAACGGGTTAGGGTTCTTCCTCCTTAAACCCTGCAAAACAAACCTAAGCTACAATGGAGAAACCTGCAAACAATGTTAAATAAAACCTACAAGAAACAATGGTTAGAAGTCAAAGCAATCTGAATAACTAAGAAGTAAATACAAAAAAAACACAAATATGCCTTCTCTTAGTGGGTAATGGGCCACCATGCCCTAGCTCCTGGAAGCCTCTCTCTCTTGGTTGGGGAAGTAATCGCTCAAATGCGAATGGATGTGGAGGAGAGGGAATGTGGATGGTTTGAGAGGCAAAGGTCTCAAAGCATCCACGGGCAGCATAACAATAGGCAAGGGACAAGTGTTTTGAGAGTGACCCCCACCCTCCTTTTATAGATTTTCCAAGGGGTTTTGGGGTTTTAAGCCCTAGGTCAGGGCTTTAGCCCCTTTTTTGGTCCTTTATCCCCTTCTGCCCTAACTTTATCCCCTTTTAGTGTTTTAGCCCCTTTTGAGGGCTTTAGCTCTTAGGGGGTTATTTTGGGCTCCTTTTTGGGGTTTTTAGCCCTTTTTGTTCATCCTTAGGCTATTTTGGAGTTGTGGGGGTCCAAAGGAGGGTCTTATGGAGTGATATGAAGGTTGTGAGATGGTGTCCTTGGGTGGTGTAGGCCATTGAGAGCTATGTGGGGGATTTTTGGGTTAACAGATTACCCCCTGATGTGTGAGGGTAGGAGCTCAACATATGGCTGATGGACATCATAGGATTTGTTGTGTAGAGGTGGTGCTTCCGGGGCTGGGGCATGGTGGCTTTTGGTTTTGTATTAATATGTTTCTCATCAATGGGTGAGATACAATAAATGTGTGACATGTATATGGACGAGGCGGGCATCCCCATGCTTCTGACAATGTCAAAAGAATCATTTGATCTATACTCTAAAATACAAGAGCCGATCATATACAACTGATGTTACAATGTTGGTTGCCTCTATGTGAGGCTGAATACAATACTGATCTAGTACATTGGACCAGCCCGTGAGGAAAGGATACGGCCACACTATGCACAAATCCACAGAATAAAACCACGTGGGTAAAACTAGGAAATTCCTATGCGTGAGGATGAACACGAATTCCACTCCTTCGTGAGGGCAAGTAGCTTACAAAGAGGACGTGGATAGGAAGTGCATGAGACCAAAACGAGAAAGAATCTTGTGCGTGTAAAAGCCATCAGACCCCATGAGGAATGAACAGACCTCTGCTCCTGCGTGAGGATGAACAAAATGACAGGCAATGGAGAATGCAGATCGGAAGTGCGTGAGAGCTTCAGCACTACCGTGGAGAGAGCGGAAGACCTACGTGAGTGTGGACGGTGGTTTCTTCCATTGGGAAGTCAACCGCTGTGGTGGAGTGTGCGTGTGGGTGAGGACTGACAGTCCTGTCACCCCACTCCCAAAATAATTAACTACCTCAACCACCAGAATCAATTCTTCAATGAAAGTGGTTGGGTAAAGTAAAGAAAGAAGACACATGGGTATTTTACCCCATGGACAAGGTTTGAAAAATTCCCCCACATCCTTATCCTTGTGAAAATCATTCCCCTTTCTCATTTTAGTTGCCGTGATCGTAGCTGGTCGGGTTCATTTAATTAATTATAGATGCATATTTACATGATGACAAGGATAATATATGTTGCATGCCCCGATATACCATCAGTGACAAATTTGAATCCAAAACATAGCATAATTAATCAATGGTGGGGCCTTAGCCTTTAGCTCCACACCATGATCATTTACAATATATACATCATGTACATTTAATGCAACGGGGTCAAAACTGGGGGTGTGACAGAACTCATCAATGATGTTAATGAAAACAAGGTACAGGAACCTCTGGGTCTATCCTCTAGAATATGTGTGTTGGCGTCGACAGAGGGAGACCTGCCCCTAGTCAAGGCAATGATGTTTCCTTGACCAGGAGCGCGAGGTGGATAACCGAAAGGTGTGAAGCAATCTGCAGAATGACTCACTGAATTGGGGGGGGGAGGGGAGGGAAGGGAAGGAATTGAATAGGGGCAGGGGGGGAGTGGGAGACTCAAACTTCCTTTGTTCAGAGTATGATGGCAGGGCGGACCAGGAAACAAATGAAACTGACTCATGGGAATGGGATCATAGCTATAATACCAGGAATGTTGCTGCAGATGGGAAATACTTGGAGGAGGTGGACACTTTTGATACTGATGGGATACAAGGAAGATACATTGCAGAGTACTCTGAACAAAGGCGACCCAATGTGGGAATGCTGCCAAACTATTTTCTGTGGGGTGGTGTCTAGGGACACCGTTGTGGTACGATCTCGTGGATTTTTGGCGAGCCCGAGAAGGTAAATGCTCGATGGTGCTTTCAATTTTAGAGAGTGTGAAAGCATGAAAAAGACTCCAGTGGGGGCTCTTTTTCATTGGTAGTCTCCTGTGCCCAAAAAAGGATAAAAGTATACATAGGAGAGCTTTCCCATCCTGGAGGGGATGAGACAATTCTTTACTGTTGGTAGTCCAATCAAGCCAGAAAAGGTTAAACCTATACTGGCTGGATGGTCATTCAAATACTTTTATGAGCATGAAAGAAACCAAGTTTACTTGACAATCTTTTCTTGTTGAGACGGATGGAAAAAGATCTTAATGACAACCGATGGTGAGATTTTTCATAAAGTGTGGCCCCTTTGCCCGAGAAAGAATGAAAGTATGAATAGGAAAACAGTCTTGGCTTGAGTGTGCCAAGGAGGTCCTTTTCATGAAATGGTCTACATGGTCTACAAAAGGAGATAAACGAGATGATGTAGACGCCCTTTCCTATACTTTAGTGAGCGGGAAAGGAGGAAGCTGCGATCGACAATATTTTCATTGTTTTAAGGAGTTAGAAAAGAGCTTAAACGAAACTCCAATGTGGTCAACCAATTGTGGTGGCACAAGTGGTGCCTCATGTCGGGACGATGGACAGAGGTCCAAAGGTCATCCGCGCAATATGGATAGAGCAGAAGGCTCTCAAACATATCAATACATGCGTGGGATAGATCATGGCAGAGGCACGCATACCGAGGTGGCTCTCGGACAGAGGTCAGGGGAGCGTGTGTGTGTGTTGTGGTGGATGAACTTGACCACATGCGATGTGAGTACAAGTCCAGAGGCATTTATATGCCAAATACGTGTAAGAAAAATAGATTGTTTTGTGGACAATGGTCCAGATGTCCGTGTCAGGTGCGATGAATGGAAAAGACAACTATGTGTTAAAAATGCAAGATAAAAATTACAGTCCTTAACAGGCGGCGACCTGAAAACTCGCATGAGTAGTGGTCGAGACGTGTGATACAAGTATAGGTCCGTAGACACTTGCATCGTCATCTCATGGCTCATAAATCGAGGTGACTGGTGGGAAATGGTCCCAAAATTTGTTTGTTAAACATGGGACGATGGTCTCATAAGAATATGTAAATTTGAGCCCGGAGGTGTGAGAGGTGTCTCGAACCAGTTCTGGGTGACTTTGGATTAGCAGCTAATGGTGCTACCCTTGACTTGTGTTGAAAAAATGTTGAAAAACAAAAAGGGAAAAAATACACTATAAGGGGCTCATAGTGGTGGTATTAGGCATAGGATCTCTTGAGGTGGAGGTCGTTGTGCGACTTCTTCAAGAGTTGACCATCTGATTCAGCGAAGAGGTATGCTCCCTTGCTGAGAAAAAGGTCATTGGGCAAGGCAGGGTGACAGAATCTGGTCTTTTATGGGAAGAAATGATTCCACACTGTGGTTTAAATGGAATGGGGTAAAACCGAAGGCAGTCTTACAGATCTCTCCATCATCACGTAAGTGGTGCCGAGATAGATTAGGTGGATCTTCCACAGCCGACAAGACGGAAGGGAAATTGGTGCTAGAGATCACGTAAATGGTATTGGTTGTGGCTTTGGTTTCCTTTCCCCTAGTCTTTGTTGGAGGAAGAGGGGCAGGCATGGAGACGAGAGGAGTCTTTGATGGACTTGGAGGTAGGTGCAACATCATCTCAATTGGCTAGACATGAGTCAACACATCTTGGGGCCTTAGAGGTAGGGTAGGTGGTTCAAGGTACCACACAAGGTCTCCTAGTGTTAAATCCTGTAGATTGCGGGTTTCCAAGACAGACTTACTCATGATCTCGGATGGTAGGAAAAGGAAAAGGAAAAGGAAAAGGAAAAGGATCATGTTGATAAGGAATGAACCCTACTGTTTCCCTAGTAACTAAGGTTGAGGTTGCAACTGAGGTTGCGGCGGTGGCTGGGGAAACAACGGAAGAGAGAGGTCTGATGGACCATCGGTGATGGTGGAGACAAGAGGGTATGTAGAACTAGACATCATGTAAATGGACATGGTGTCTGAAGGAGGTGGGGGATGAACTTCTTCGATCAAGGTGATTTCAGACTCAAGGGAATGTTGACGGAGGTCAGCAAGAGCCATTCGAAATTTGGGCAAGTCTTGGCAATGGTGAGAATAATGGCCATACAAGGTGCGAAGGGCGCAAGCATGGTTTGTCCTCAATGCCTTGTTCCTGACTATTGGTGCGGTTGGGAGTTCAACCACAGGGATGTTTTCGTTTGTATCCATGGCATCTAAATGTGCACAGATCATTGGGATTTTAGGGCAGTTCTAAGTTGGATGGCCCTATTGCTCGTAGATGGCACAAGGTGGGACTTGTTGTGGCTCTGCGGTGGTTTTGGTATTCTTGACTCTATCTCTTTTGGGATGGGGTTGTGCTGGTGCAGGTGCAGTGGTTGGCTTGTGTGGACCAGGTGGAGGGTGAGACTCAACCGCAATCGGTTGCACCAGGGTTAAGACAACCTCGGGCATTACTGGTTGAGCTGGTGGATCAAGATACCACACTAGAATTCCCAATGTAAAGTTGGGTAGGCTTAAGGTGTCCATGACCGTCTTGCTCATGAAACTAGGTGGGAGAAAGAGGAAGGGAATGATATGGACTGGGGATGAGCCCACATAACTCCCAGCTGGTTGCATGTGGGGATGCAGTTGTGATTGCAGTTGCGCGTAATGCTGCTGCTATGGGTGATGTTGTGGCTGTTGTTGGCATTGCGGCTATGGACAATGTTGTGGTTGTGGTTGGGGTTGCGGCTGCGGTTGCTGTTTGGGTGCAGCGGTGCTTGATGAGACCATGCACAAGTATGAAGTTTGCTTTTGTGTCGGTGGTGGTGACACCAACGGGAAAGGAGCCATCATGGTGGGGTCAGTAAACAACCCAGGTCCCACATTCAATGGTGGGGAAGCTGGTGTGTTTTCAACCATAGTGTTGGTTGCAGGGACGACGTTAGCGTGTGTAGTCACCCCTTGCGGCTCAATGGTGGTGATGGTAGGGATAATGTTGGCAGGCACTGTTAACCCTTGCAAATCATGGTAGGTGAGCTAGTCAACTGCCAAAATATTCCCTTCGTGGGGGAACATCATGAGAGGCAGAAGACAGTTGACACAACGGCTCACATGGCGTACATGTAACTCCTTTCGAGGAGGATTTTTTAGTCCAGTTGAGTGTTGACGACTTCGATGTCAATTAGGACTGTCTTCCTAGCTAACGTGATGGGGACGTGGGGGAGGATTCCTTGGGCTTTAGTGGGGTGTCCATCACAATCCCGTAGATTCATGGAGGACGATTGCAGAATTGGTGATCCAAGCTTCTTCCAAACCAAGGTAGACATGACGCACATGGATGCCCCCTCATCCACTATGCATCAGTGCACAACCAAGCTCCAGATGGACACCAGGATTTGGAAGGAAATAGTGGAGGGCATGCGTTTCTCTCCGTTCTCCATGTCAAATGTGATTAAATTGGATTTGGAGGGGTCTACAGCCCCTAGGGTGGATAGTAAGGCTTTATGTTGCGTTGGGCACATTTCAAGTACCTCAAAAGCGGACATGGCGGTTGGCGTTTGGGCCAAATCATCCACAATGCTATAGCTGACTGCATCTCTAACTGTGGCATTATTGGCGATTTTGCATATGGAGGGGTGTGGAAACGTGGGTAGCTGAAGAGTTAAGTTGACTATTTTAGACCTGGATGCTGCTGATGAGTCAACAGGTTCGGTGGTGGTACCGTACTGATTCCGTCTGGTTTGCAAGTTGACCTCTTCAGTCGTCATGGCTAGAAGGTGATGAACACCTGTTTCAGCCATGGGAGGTGCCCCCAGAGCATTGGGATTGGCTTGGGGAGGGGGTTCAGTTGCCTCCAATCCTTGGACTGGCAGCGGGTTTTGAAGCACCGTGGGGGGAGGTCCTTGAGGTGCCGGGTTGGGTTGTGCTTGGTTTGTAGTGTTGGAAGCCTGTTGGGCCTCATTTTGAATGGCCTGCTTTGCATGACCCATGAGGATATACTCAAATGTATAGTTCCCATAGACCTCACAGAGTGTGCATGGTTGGTTTGTGCACAATGAAGCGTTACGTCTTGGTGCATTTGGTTGTGGGGGGTTCTGGGCTGGCCAGTTTGCCACGACATTATTGGGAGGATTCGGTTGTTGACCGCCTCCCTGTGGTTGGTTATTCCCTCGGTTGTGGGGTGGGTTATTCCTATCTTTCCCTTGTTGATTGTTGGGGGCAGGCTGGTTGGGACGGTTTTTCTATGCAAACACTTGTCCCAACGAAGCAGGAGGAGTGGGAGCGGGGGCTTGAACTGGTTGCACTGGAGGTGCATAGTAGATTTGTGGAGGTGGTGGTGCCATGAATGTGGGAATTTTCCCCACATACTACTATGTTGGCCAAGTCATGGCCTAATCCTGCTGCGGTGGCGTAGGTTGTGCATAGGAAGTTGTCGCTCCGGACTGAGACATCATTCTAGCATAGTCCAGAGCTTGGTTTTGGTAAGCAACATTAGCGGTGTTGCTTGGTTGTGGTGTAATAGCAGGTGGTGTCGTTCGAGGCTGTGGTTGTTGGGAGAATGATGCTATGATGTTGTCTGCAGTGTGGGATTCCCCTGGTGCATCGCGGTAGGAGGTACTTGGATGGGGAGCATCTGGAATGACGGTGTACAGGTATCCAGACTGGGCATCAATGAGATCAAATTGTTGGGCCTTCAGTATGGCCTCTTCTTCAGATTGGGGACATTCAGATGGAATGTCTTTTGCGATGGGTGGGAGCAAAGTATTAAGGAACCAATCCAGGAAGATCCTACCATCTAGTTAGATTTTTCATAAGCTACGACGTCACCGCCACTCATGGGTATGGTCAGTTATGTGAGTGGCGGTGCTTTGGCGACAGGATAATAGGATCTCCACCTCCTCATCCTATCTGACAGGGAGTTGGAAATACTGTAGGAACATGAAGGCTAGGGATTTGAAGTCCGGATACTTGGCTTGCGGCAGCTCAATGTACCATTTGGATACAACACCTGTAAGGGTGCGTTGGAATAGCCTCAGCTTGATGGAGTCGTCTACAATGCTGTTAGATGAGCACCATAGATGGAATGTCAATATGTGTTTTTGGGGACATTCCCCATCTTTGCCTTCAAACTTGGGGATGTATGATGGTAGCTTAGTTGGCATAGATGGCCAAAACACTTGGTGGCAGATGGGGTCTTTTGTTAATCTAGCCGAATCAGGAAAGTTTAGATGGGCCATGAAGGGCAGATTTGATCCCAAGTTAATGTGGGATGGGGATACAATGGGCGTGGGTTTTGTAGGTGCATAGTGCATCTGGACAGATGGGGGGGCTTTTGGTGGCACCATTGCAGATGGGCTAATTCCCCCAAGTGCTGTGTAGGGGGTGGTATGGGTGGCGGGGGCATTTCCCCCATGTATGATAGTGGGGGAAATGTAGGTGGCCAGTGTATTGCCCCCTTGTGTGGTAGGAGGGGAAGTGTGTGTGGAGGGGCCACTACCCCCATGTGTTACCACTAGGCCAGCTTGGCTGGTCACTATGGGTGGTGGCAGTTGGCTAATGATAGTCTGCATGATTGTGCTTAGGCCACTTGCCAAGTTGTGGGTGATAGGTTGTGATGTGGACATGGGCCCACTTGTTAAGGCTAGGCCAAAAAATGGATGCGGGTTTTCACTAGCCATGGGGCTTGATGGTGCGGTGTGGAGGTCTAGTTCAGACTGATACGGGTTTGAAACAGAATCAGAGGCGGTGTGGCCCTCTGATGGTGTGGAAGATCAATGAGAAGGGCTTCGACGGTGCCGATCAATTGTTCCAAATGGTGGTGGTTCACCTCTTAGGCATGAGGAAGATCATGGAGGATCAATTGTGTTCGCTTTTGTGTATGAAACTGGTGGGTATGAGATTTGGACCCCAGTTTCAATAGCTTCCTATTGGCTAAAGGTGGTCTCTTGGCCACCAAGTCTGCCAGAAGATAGCACTTGGCTTGTTCCTCACACGTACTTCTACTCAATAGGAAGGGGTCGTTGCCTGTTTCGCTTGGCAATTCCTCTCAACGGCCAGCTACTTTGGGGTTCTTGTGGTACTCTTCACAATGAGTTTCTGGGAAAAGCCCAAGTACTTTCCATAGTTGAAGTAGTCAGGGACTTATGTCCTCAAAGACTGCAGAATTGATTGAACTTAGTGTAAATTTGGTAAATTTTAAGGCTTACTCAGAGTCATGAACTGAGTTGGGTTAATTATTCGGTACGGTGTGTTGGTTTGGTTGTTTTTTTGGTATTTGGTTGTTTCAATATGGTTTATGAATTCATCATGGTAGATTTCATGTCATGGTTTTGTATGCAAGCATAAACAGAAATTTGTAAGAAAGTACAGTGATTAACCTTGAATGTTTACTGGCCTAACTAGATGTCTACCTCACAGTAATATTATTCTTCAACGAAGAGAAGGTGCTGGGATCTCAACACAATGGGACTAAGCCCATCCGTAGATCCTCGGGTCACCTCTTGGATTCTAGGTTGGTCAATTGGGAGGATGCTTAGCGCTGTGAGAAGCCCTCCTTCTCTACCCCCTCTACCTTCCAGGCCACATGGTTTTAGTGGTTTGGGAAAAATATCATGGAGTGCCTAGATCTATACAAGATTGCCCTTCATTGTATCGTAGAATACCCCGAAGGGTGATGACTGGGTAGAGGAGGAAGGTGGAGGCAAGATGGTTATTTTTAAGTTATTTTTAGTTAGACTAGTTCATTTTATTAAGCCTTAATGGTTCATTTAACATTTACACATTGTTCATGAAATTATTTGGAGAAAATACAAACTAAAACTGAAAATGACCTGCAATGGTGGATAGAGGCAGCTGGGCCACACTAACAGTCCTCTGAAACTAAAAATTATTGTCTATTAATCTTAAATTCAACTTCTGTGTGAGAGGCTGCACATTTCTGACCAAATCTAGTGAGGGGGCCGCGAGATTTTTTTAGAAATGAGAGAGGGGGTTGCACATAATGCAAAAGCAGCTGCAACCTGAGTTTCTGGGCTGAAGTCGTGCTTATCTGGGGATTAAGTGTGCCCTAGGTGCACCTGTTTTCTCATTAAGAGAACCCCAGTCTCACCTTTTGCCTCGATAAGAGTGCCCTGCTCCAGAATGGGATTTTTTGGTGAGACAAAGTCAGATCTAGCCGACAGTAACTGGTACTGGGGTCAGTCTGACTTGGTTTGGCCTAGAAGAGGCTTCGACAGTGGTTAAAACAGGAAATAAACAGGATTTAAGACAGATTTAACATAAGATTCCTGAAAAACTAGGGCAAAAAATTAAAAAAACTTAAAAATGAAAATTTTGGACCAGGGATCCTGTGGGATTGACTTGGTATGGTTTCCAAAGCTGTAGTGAGGATTTCTCCTCACTGCAGTAGCAGGAATGGAAACCTTGTACCTATAGGGCACAAGGGTAGGTTCCTACTGTTGGAAAGCAGGAAAAATGAAATGGAAATGCAAGTAAACAGAACACTAAATTAAAGTAAGCTAATCTAGTGACAGAAAACCAGAACTAAACTAAATCATAAGCAAGAGCAGAGAGTTAAAGTAAGCTAATCTAGTGACAGAAAACCAGAACTAAACTAAATCATAAGCAAGAGCAGAGAGAAGAAGTGGAAGCCTTGTGAACCCCTTTGTAGAAAATGGGTTAGGGTTCCGCCTCCTTATACCCTGAAAAACAAACCTAAGTTACAATGGAGAAACCTACAAACAATGTTAAATAAAACCTACAAGAAACAATGGTTAAAAGTCAAAGCAATCTAAATAACTAAGAAGTAAATACAAAAAAATACAAATATACCTTCTCTTAGTGGGTAATGGGCCACCATGCCCTAGCTCTTGGAAGCCTCTCTCTCTTGGTTGGGGGAGCAATGGCTCAAATGGGAATGGATGTGGAGTAGAGGGAATGTGGGTGGTTTGAGAGGCAAAAGTCTCAAACCATACACGGGAAGCATAACAATAGGCAAGGGAGAAGTGTTTTGAGAGTGACCCCCCACCCTCCTTTTATAGCTTTTCCAAGGGGTTTTAAGCCCTTGGTCAGGGATTTAGACCCTTTTTTGGGCCTTTAGCCCCTTTTGCCCTAACTTTAGCCCCTTTTAGGGTTTTAGCCCCTTTTTTAGGGCTTTAGCTCCTAAAGGGCTATTTTGGGCTCCATTTTGGGGTTTTTAGCCCTTTTTCTTCATCCTTAGGCTATTTTGGAGCTGTGGGGGTCCAATGGAGGGCCTTATGGAGTGATATGAAGGTTGTGAGATGGTTCCCTTGGGTGGTGAAGGCCATTGAGAGCTATGTGGGGGATTTTTGGGTTAACAACGTCCACCTGGCAAGTCATCCCTTCTGGTAATGGTGGAAGTTTTAGCGGATACCTCTAATTCTTAGTAAGATTCCTTGGCTTCACCCATGGCCTTATTGGAGCAACATATCCAGGGATATCATTGATAGAGACACCCCTGGGTGTGGCGAACTCAACAAATCCTGAGCTTGATGGCCCGACCTATGTTGGTTCTTCTCCTTATGCCCTAGCAGTCATGCATGTGTATCTCTTCTGCGACGGTGTGGAACTGGGATTCTACGCCTTCCTCTTCACTCTAGGGATCGAAGAGGATCTGATCAACATGCTCATGACTTCCTCTTCGACCCACGTGGGCCTAATGGAGTATTATTGCTCGCATGAAATATCAACAGTGTCTGGAGTGCGCAGCATGCCGCACTCTGCAATCCTCACCAGGCACCCGAAATTTCACTCCTTTCCTATCCCACTCAATTAAAATTCTGCATTGAGCTCAACACTTCACTCAACTCAAATAAACAATACCTTGCACTCGCATCCCACACACATCCCACACATTTTTATAACTGCATGCCTGATCCGACTCATCATTTCCAAATCTCCCGTATCCATCATGACTCAATATGACATTAATAACCCTAAATCTGTTGTTGATCCCATCTTAGTAACAATCGGGTCAGTCATAAATGCACGTCGCTTCATCAAGCGCCGCTAGCTAACTATGTTAACTGTCTATATTTATTATTGATTTGAGTACCTCCTAGTCTTGCGGCTATCATCAATGGTCTCCCTCTCAACAATACTAAGTGTTATCCTTGAGCAGCATCTCCCTCTGTGCTTGCCTCACTGCTGTCACGTCCCCATCCGTCAGACCAACGAGGAGGACATGACGAAGACCATATACAGCTGGGCAAACAGCCCCATGAACATAAACTGGAAAATCAATGCTGAAATGATAGCTTAAACACAATGAATAATAGGAATGCTAAGCATACAAGCATACACGGTGTATATTTCATCAAGGCATTCAGCGGAAGCAAACACACATACATTCCTACAATTCCAGCATCCCACATGTTCGTTATTATTCATTTAACATCAATATAATTATAGAGATGAATTAACCAGCAGCACTTATCTTCCAATGAAGACTAGTTCATTTTATTAAGCCTTAATGGTTCATTTAACATTTACACATTGTTCATGAAATTATTTGGAAAAAATATAAACTAAAACTGAAAATGACCTGCAATGGTGGATAGAGGCAGCTGGGCCACACTAACAGTCCTCTGAAACTAAAAATTATTGTCTATTAATCTTAAATTCAACTTCTGTGTGAGAGGCTGCACATTTCTGACCAAATCTAGTGAGGGGGCCGCGAGATTTTTTTAGAAATGAGAGAGGGGGTTGCACATAATGCAAAAGCAGCTGCAACCTGAGTTTCTGGGCTGAAGTCGTGCTTATCTGGGGATTAAGTGTGCCCTAGGTGCACCTGTTTTCTCATTAAGAGAACCCCAGTCTCACCTTTTGCCTCGATAAGAGTGCCCTGCTCCAGAATGGGATTTTTTGGTGAGACAAAGTCAGATCTAGCCGACAGTAACTGGTACTGGGGTCAGTCTGACTTGGTTTGGCCTAGCAGAGGCTTCGACAGTGGTTAAAACAGGAAATAAAGAGGATTTAAGACAGATTTAACATAAGATTCCTGAAAAACTAGGGGAAAAAATTAAAAAAACTTAAAAATGAAAATTTTGGACCAGGGATCCTGTGGGATTGACTTGGTATGGTTTCCAAAGCTGTAGTGAGGATTTCTCCTCACTGCAGGAGCAGGAATGGAAACCTTGTACCTATAGGGCACAAGGGTAGGTTCCTACTGTTAGAAAGCAGGAAAAATGAAATGGAAATGCAAGTAAACAGAACACTAAATTAAAGTAAGCTAATCTAGTGACAGAAAACCAGAACTAAACTAAATCATAAGCAAGAGCAGAGAGTTAAAGTAAGCTAATCTAGTGACAGAAAACCAGAACTAAACTAAATCATAAGCAAGAGTAGAGAGAAGAAGTGGAAGCCTTGTGAACCCCTTTGTAGAAAATGGGTTAGGGTTCCGCCTCCTTATACCCTGAAAAACAAACCTAAGTTACAATGGAGAAACCTACAAACAATGTTAAATAAAACCTACAAGAAACAATGGTTAAAATTCAAAGCAATCTAAATAACTAAGAAGTAAATACAAAAAAATACAAATATACCTTCTCTTAGTGGGTAATGGGCCACCATGCCCTAGCTCTTGGAAGCCTCTCTCTCTTGGTTGGGGGAGCAATGGCTCAAATGGGAATGGATGTGGAGTAGAGGGAATGTGGGTGGTTTGAGAGGCAAAAGTCTCAAACCATACACGGGAAGCATAACAATAGGCAAGGGAGAAGTGTTTTGAGAGTGACCCCCCACCCTCCTTTTATAGCTTTTCCAAGGGGTTTTAAGCCCTTGGTCAAGGATTTAGACCCTTTTTTGGGCCTTTAGCCCCTTTTGCCCTAACGTTAGCCCCTTTTAGGGTTTTAGCCCCTTTTTTAGGGCTTTAGCTCCTAAAGGGCTATTTCGGGCTCCATTTTGGGGTTTTTAGCCCTTTTTCTTCATCCTTAGGCTATTTTGGAGCTGTGGGGGTCCAATGGAGGGTCTTATGGAGTGATATGAAGGTTGTGAGCTGGTTCCCTTGGGTGGTGAAGGCCATTGAGAGCTATGTGGGGGATTTTTGGGTTAACAACGTCCACCTGGCAAGTCATCCCTTCTGGTAATGGTGGAAACTTTAGCGGATACCTCTAATTCTTAGTAAGATTCCTTGGCTTCACCCCTGGCCTTATTGCAGAAACATATCCAGGGATATCATTGATAGAGACACCCCTGGGTGTGGCGAACTCAACAAATCCTGAGCTTGATGGCCCGACCTATGTTGGTTCTTCTCCCTATGCCCTAGCAGTCATGCATGTGTATCTCTTCTGCGACGGTGTGGAACTGGGATTCTACGCCTTCCTCTTCACTCTAGGGATCGAAGAGGATCTGATCAACATGCTCATGACTTCCTCTTCAACCCACGTGGGCCTAATGGAGTATTATTGCTCGCATGAAATATCAACAGTGTCTGGAGTGCGCAGCATGCCGCACTCTGCAATCCTCACCAGGCACCTGAAATTTCACTCCTTTCCTATCCCACTCAATTAAACTTCTACATTGAGCTCAACAATTCACTGAACTCAAATAAACAATACCTTGCACTTGCATCCCACACACATCCCACACATTTTTATAACTGCATGCCTGATCCGACTCATCATTTCCAAATCTCCCGTATCCATCATGACTCAATATGACATTAATAACCCTAAATCTGTTGTTGATCCCATCTTAGTAACAATCGGGTCAGTCATAAATGCACGTCGCTTCATCAAGCGCCGCTAGCTAACTATGTTAACTGTCTATATTTATTATTGATTTGAGTACCTCCTAGTCTTGCGGCTATCATCAATGGTCTCCCTCTCAACAATACTAAGTGTTATCCTTGAGCAGCATCTCCCTCTGTGCTTGCCTAACTGCTGTCACGTCCCCATCCCTCAGACCAACGAGGAGGACATGACGAAGACCATATACAGCTGGGAAAACAGCCCCATGAACATAAACTGGAAAATCAATGCTGAAATGATAGCTTAAAAACAATGAATAATAGGAATGCTAAGCATACAAGCATACACGGTGTATATTTCATCAAGGCATTCAGCGGAAGCAAACACACATACATTCCTACAATTCCAGCATCCCACATGTTCGTTATTATTCATTTAACATCAATATAATTATAGAGATGAATTAACCAGCAGCACTTATCTTCCAATGAAGATCTCGCCCCCCCCCCGCAACTAGCTACGTCACTGCAACGTTCCACCCAACCATAGGCCAGCGTGCTCATCAATCTCTCAGCAACACTGCCACCCCCGAGCTGGGAGTGATTCCTCAAGGACTAAGGAGACAATGCAGGCTTACACATAGCCAAGGGGACACAAAACAGCCAAACTAAACATTGATGGGTTTAACAGGCCTTCAACAAGCGGCCAAGCCAGCACAGTCTGAAGACCAACCACTGCATACCCGCAGCAATCAAACCCTTCACAGCCCTGTGAAGAAAGAAAAACAACCAGGGATAATCCCAACAGAAGATGAGGCACAGCTCAAGCCCACAAGGCGACACAGAGTTGTTCTTGGCCCTAACACGGCCAAAACAACTCAGCTACACCCCAAAACCAGGGTACTTCAGCAGCTCAATTTCACATTAAAAACAGTGGCAACAATCCACAGCCCACAGTGGATAAGAAACAGAACTCCCGGCATAACCATGGGAGACTCGACCAATGACTGTGGCAATCAACAGCCCCAACTCACAGTGCCAACGATGGCAGCTATACACAGTCCCAAACAGCAGGGAAACTCAGACGTAGACCACTACAGAAAATGACTCAATACGAATGCATAGCAGCCCAAAACGCAATTGGACACCACAGCCAACCAAAAAATGTGGGGAAGACAATAGCCCCAAAACAAAATCAGTGAGAAAGGCTCAAAACGTGGGAAAACAATCCCAAACAGTCTTTGCGTGAGTGCAACCCGCACCAGACCACAAAACACCAAGGAGACTTACCCAATTCCACTCTGTGGAAAACGTGAATGACCATAGGTAAGCAGCTCTCCTCCTGGCCGCGTGAGATCCAGCAGATCCTCTACATGTGCGTGAGGATGAGCAAGACTCCCACCCCTGTGCATTAGGAAAAACAAACAGCGGCCTCCGCATGAGGAATGAACAGACCACGAACCTACGCGTGAGCAGGAAACCGACCACCGTTGTTAAGGTTGAAGCCCAGCTGTGTAAGCAAATATAAAGCGGCCTCTGCGCGTCGATGAATAGCAGAACGCTCAGCATGGGGAGGACGAATCGACAGGGTGAGAATGGAGTCGTGGGTGGTGTGTGAGTGTGGGTAAGGGACCAACAGTCCTGCCACCCCACTCCCAAAGGAAATTACTACCCTCAACCACTCAGCCATCACTCCTCAACCACCAGTTGAAGCATTAAAAGAGGTTGACAAGGTTGTATGAGACAAGAAAAGGTGGCAAACAAACAAAGGTGGCAAAATATGGGTTTTTCCCCCATAGACTAAGGTTTGACATCCCCACCCCTTATCCTTTGGAACCATGCCCTTTTCATTCAATGTTACACTGCCATAGCTAGTTGTGGTTTTAGTTTTATTTGATGTGCATATTTACATGATGTCAAATTATAATGTGCCATATGGCATGATAAACCATCGACAACTATCCCCATTTCCGAAACACACACACAACCCAATCGATGGTGGGGCTTTTTCCTTGAGCTCCTCACCATGATTGATTACATTATATACATCATGCAAACGGGGTCAAAACTGGGGACGTGACAATTGCAATCTACCAATTTTTTTTCTTCTTGTGTAGTGTCTCAAGCATTGCACAACTCAGGCCCCATTCTATAGGGCCTCAAGCGACTTCCATTCACAAGTTTGGGAAGCACCATGCCATCTAATTGTTGTAATTGAACTGCACCCGCATAAGTAATTGAATGAACGAGATATGGACCTAACCAGTGCATCTGTAACTTACCTAGATGCTTCATGAACTTATTGTCATATAACAACACCAAATATCCCTATGTAAACTGCTTGTTCTTGATGTGGTGATCATGCCACGCCTTTTGTCGATCCTTAACATGCTAGTGGAAGCCTGTAACAAAGCATTCCTCTTCTAGCTGGACCAACTGTGCAATGCACTCCTCTAATGCTTCTGCATCATCCATTCCTGTCGTAGTAGCAATCCACAAACTAGGGACAATGTAATCCATAGGTATGACTGCCTCTTTCCCATATACTATGTTGAAGGGTGTATGTCCCGCCAACATTTTAGAAGTGGTGCAATATGCCCATAGTACCGCTGGAATTTTCACATCCCAATCATCGTGATTATTATTGCATACCTTTGTAAGCGATGTGGTAAGGCTTTCTCCCTTGCTACAGGTAGGAACAGATCCCTTCCGTATATAGGACGGAAGGGTAGGGTTCCTGTGAGAATGAAAGAACAGAAAGAAAATAGACTGAAACAGACAGAAAATGAAATGAAAACAAGATGAAATCCCTACACAAAAGATTAGGGCCAAGCTCCAAAACCCTGCATACAACTGTTAGAGAACAGCCTGCCACAAAAAGACTTGCAAGAAATCAATGGAAACCTACACCAAAATGTTAAACAACAAACTTGAAAACAAATAATGTTAGAAAACTACAATATAGAAAAGCAAATACATGAAAAGACAAGTATACCTTATCTGATTGGAATGGGCCACCATGCCCTAGCCTGGGAGAGCACCTCTCTTAGAAATGGGGAGCTATGGCTCAATGGAGGAATGGAGGAGAGGGAGGGTGAATGGCTTGAGAGGAGAATGGTCTCAAGGCACTCACATGGGCACCATAATTTTAGGGAGAGGAGGAGTCATTTGAGAGTGACCCCCACCCCTCTATTTATACTTTTTCTTGATATTTTTAGGGTTTTAAGCCCTTGGTTGGGACTTTAGCCCCTTTTTTGGGATTTTAGCTCATTTCACCCAATATTTAGCTCCTTTGGGGGTTTTAAGCTCCTTTGAGGGATTTTATACCCTTTTTGGAGGTTTTAACCCCTATTAGAGATATTTTGGCTCTTTTTAGGGGTTTTTAAGCCCTTTTTACATTTTTGATCCTTTTTAAGGGTGTGGGGGTCAAATGAGGGCTGTACGTAGATGTATTTGGGTGGTGTAGGTCATGTAGAGCTTACTGAGGTATTTTTTGGGGTAATATATTTCCCCCTGATGTGTCAGGGTAGGAGCTCATCGTATGGCTGACCGACATCATAGGAGTTTCTAGGGAGAGGTGGTGCTTCCTTGGCTGGGGCATGGTGGCTTTTGATTTTTGTATTAATATGGTTCCCATTAATGGGTGAGATACAAATAATGTGTGACATGTATATGGATGACATGGGCATCCCCATGCTCGTAACTATGTCAAAGAATAATGTGATCTAAGCTCTATAATACAAGATCCGATCATGTACAACTGTTATTACAATAGTGGTTTCCTCAATGAAAGGCTGAATACAATACCGATCTGAAGGACTGTTACATTGGACCCATAGAATTCTCTTGGAATACTATATCTTCATGACTGATGGTCTGCTAGATCTGGAATAGTACATAGTTTACTAATGAAGAGTTAGAGTCTCTGTGGTACAAGTATGTTGCATGAATCATAAATCTATATAGAAGCAATGTTGGGGCTTCCGAACACTGTCTCCAACGCAAATTGGAAATCACAAGGGACATGAACTTGTTGGGATCCCTCAAATAGACTCATCAATGTGCTAGAGTCATGTGACATCCGGGGTCTTTGACCAAATACTGCACAGACCAATACCCTGTACAAATATCAATGGTGCGATGATGTAGCTAGAGTCAAGCACATGAGAAACAACCATCCTGAGAGGCACTAAGGACTCCTCTCAAGTGGTCCAAGGAACTCATGAATGAGGTTAATGAAACCAGGATACAGGGACCTCTAGGTATATCCTCTGGAATACATGTGTTGTCGTCGACAGAGGGAAACCTGCCCCTAGTCAAGGCAATGGTGTTTCCTTAACTAGAAGTGTTAACCCAAAATATCTCTCAGTTAGCTCTACATGGCCTAAACCAACCAAGGACACCCACACACGACCCTCATTTGACCCTATTTGACCCCCACACCCTAAAAAAGGCTTTAAAATGAGAAAAAGGGATTAAAAACCCCTAAAAAGAGCCAAAATAGTTCTCATAGGGGATAAAACCTCCAAAAAGGGGCTAAAACCCCTCAAAGGAGATTAGGACCCCCAAAAGAGCTAAAAATTGAGCAAAAGGGGCTAAAGCCCCAACCAGGGGCTTAAAACCCTAAATGTCTTGAGAAAAAGTATAAATAGAGGGGTGGGGGTCACTCTCAAAACATTCCTTCCTTGCATACTATTATGCTTCCCGAGTGAGTGTCTTGAGACCATTTGCCTCTCAATCCATTCACTCTCGCTCTCATCCATTCTCCCATTGAGCCATAGCTCCCCCATTCTCAAGAGAGGTGATTCTCCAAGCTAGGGTATGCTGGCCCATTTCCACCCATAGAAGGTATAATCTTTTTTTTGTGTTGTTTATTTTAGTTTTTCTAACATATTTGCTTACAGATCTATTGCTTAACATATACTTGCAAGTTTTCATGGTTTGCTTGCAGGTCTTTGGATGTTTCTAATAAGTTATATGTAGGGTATTGGAGCTCAACCCATAAACTTGTGTGCAGAGGGGTTTTTATTTTTGTTTTATTTCTTTTCCTATCTGTTTTCTTTGCATCCACCACCAAGAACCCTATACTTTCATCCTATATATGGAAGGTAGCCGTTCCTACTCTATAGCAAGGGAGAAATCCCTACTACAGAATTGGCGACCATACCAGGTCGATCCCACTAGATCCCTGGGTTTTGTTTATTATAATTTGCTTATTTAGGTTGATTGATATTTTAATTTCATTTTTGTTATTGTCTCGGCCACAGTACTAGTTACTGTTGGTCATTCTACGAGTTGCAAATTGCTCAACTATGCAAAAACGGCTGAACCGAATTTTTGAAAATTCACCTGTATTCGGGCTCGTTTTCTTCCCAAATAGTTGATCTATTTATGAATTAGCCATTGATTACAGGTAAAAGGGCTCATTTTCGAAGTTGGTTTTCAACCGTTTCAGATAATTCCTCACGGTTTGATCACAATCCACTTTGTAAAAACAGGTCCTCTACAGGTGTGCGACCGATTTTTGGGCTTGACTGTTTGCTTCTATTGGGACTGTCAATGCGGCTCAGCCACCTCTGTCAATCAATATATTTTTATTTCTGTTTAGTATTTATTCATTTTAGTTGCAGCATGTGTAAATCAATGATAAATAAAAAGTTGAATGGATTAATGAACATGATCAAAGCTTGATTAAAAATTACTATAATTAAAATCAACATCTTGCCTAGCCCTTCCTCCTCTACCCAGTCATCACCCTTTGGGATATTCTAGGATAAGATGAAGGGTGAAGCTCATATATTAATAGGCACTTCACCTATCATTTTTCAAAGCCACTAAAAACGGGTGACTTGGAAGGTAGAGGGGGTAGAGAAGGAGGTCTTCTCACGGCGCTCAACGTCCTCCCTATTGAATGACCTTGCATTCGGAGGGTGACCTATGGATATACAGATGGGATTAGTCCCATTGTGTTGAGATCCCAGCACCCTTTCCTGGTTGAAGAGAAATATAGGTGCAAGGTAGTCACCTAGTCAGGCTATCATAGTTTAGGTTCACAAATGGTACATGTGTAAATTTCTGATTATCATTTACTGCTTGCATTGACAATGTTCTAAACTCTGTGGAATATTCATAAACCATTTAAGCAACCACTAAGCATAACAGAAATAAAAAATACATACACACAAACCATACCATATAAACCAACCCAAATCAGTTCATTACCCTGAGTGAGCCATTAGAATTTACAATTTACACTAAGTCAAACATCTGCAGTCTTTGAGGACATAAGTCCCTGACTAACTTAACCATGGGAAGTACTTGGGCTCATCCCAGAAAATCATTATGAGGAGTACCACGAGAACCCCAAAGTAGCTGGCCACTAAGAGGAATTGCCAAGCACAACGGGAAACGACCCCCACCGATTGACTAGCACTCCCGTGAGGAAAAATCCAAGCACTGTCTTTTGGCAGTATTGGTGGTCGAGTGACCACCTGAAGCCAATAGGAATCCATTAAAACCAGGGTCCAAAATCATCACCATATTTCACCATTTTGACATACAAATCAAACACGATTGATCCCCCACATTCTTCCTCACGCCTGAGAGGATACCCACCGTAGTTCAGGTACTTGAACCAACACCGTTGAGACCATTTTTGATGACCCTATACACCATCAAAAGACCACACAACCTCTGATTCAGACTTAGAATCATACCAATCTGAGCTAGACTTTCATACCGCACCATCAATCCCCATGGCTGGTGCAAACCCGAATCCATTTTTTAGCATAGTGATTGGTATTGGACCCATGTCCACACCTGACACCACCACCAACACCTCTCCTGGTGGCCCCAGCACAGTCATGCAAACCTCCATAATCCACCTACCACCAGCCACATCGACCAGTCAAGTGGTCCCACCTGTAACACATGGGGGCAATATGCCTTCCACCCACATGGTCCCACTTGGGATACATGGGGGCGGTGGCCCTTCCCCCTACACTGCCCCTCCTATCATACATGGGGGCAGTGGCCCTTCCACCTACACTACCCCTCCCACCACACTTGGGGGCACTGGATCATCCACAATGGTGCCACAAGTACCCCCAGTTATATAGGTGTATCATGTACCTACAAACCCCACCACCATGGATGTCCCATCTCACATCATCCTGGGGTCAAACCTTCCTTTCATGGGATGTCTCAACTTGCTTGACTTGGCCCGGTTAATAAATGACCCTATCTGTCATCAAACGTTTTGGCCTCCCATGCCAACCAAACTTCCCTCAGACATTCCCAAGTTTGAAGGGAAGGTAGGGGAGTGCCTCCAAAACCACATCATGATGTTTCATCTATGGTGCTCATCAAATAGCATTGTAGATGATTCGATTAGGCTTCGACTGTTCCAACGCACCCTCACAGGTGCTGCAACCAAGTGGTACATTGAGCTACCACAAGCCAAGTACCTGGATTTCAACTCCATGGATTTCATGTTCCTACAATATTTCCAAATCCCCGTTAGATATGATGAAGGGGTGGAGATCTTGTTATCTTGCCACCAAAATACCGCGACCCACATAACCAACCATATCCATGAGTGGTGGCGATGCTATAGTTTGTGCAAGATCCAACTTGATGATAGGATCTTCCTCGATTGGTTCCTAAAATCCTTGCTCCCACCTATAGAAAAGGACGTCGCATCCAAACCTCCCCAATCCGAAGAGGAGTCCATCTTGAAATCCCAACAATTTGATCTAATCTAGGCATAGTCTGAATACCTTTACACTGTCATTCCAGACGCTCCCCATGCGAGCACTTCCTACCAGGATGCACCGGGGGAATCCCATGTTGCAGATGGCATCATAGGTTTTGTCTCTCACCAACCACAAGACTGTCCAACACCACCTACAATACCACCACAACCAAGCAACATGGCTAGTGTTTCCTACCCAAACCAAAATTTGGACTATGCAAGAATGATGTCCCAGTTTGGAGCCACAACTTCTTATGCACAACCTGCGCCACTGTAGCAGGCCCATGTCACAACCCGTTTTTGACCCCATTTGTATGATGTATATATTGTAATTAATCGTGGTGAGGAGCTCAAGGCAAAAGCCCCACCATCGATTTTTTTGTGTATGTTTCGGCAATGGGGATAGTTGCCGATGGTATATCGTGCTATCAGGCACATTATGGTATGGCATCATGTAAACACGCACATCAATTAAAAATAAACCACAACCAGCTATGACAGCGCAACGTTGAATGAAAAGGGCATGATTCCAAAGGATAAGGGGTGGGGGATGTCAAACCTTGGTATATGGGGGGGGGAACCCATATGTTGCCACCTTGTTTTGATTTTCCCTATTCCTTGTCTCATCCAACCTCTTTAATGTCTATTTTTGTTAGTTGGGGTAGTTATTACTGAGTGGAGATGGTTGTGGCAGGACTGTCCATCCTTGCTCATGTTCCCACTCCACCAGCGGATTCTTCCTCTTCACGTCGTTGGGGGTTGAGGGGCGACCTTCCATTCCCTTCCACTCTCTCCACTACGCATTACCTCCATTGTTGGTTCGTGCCTCGTGACTGTCTATTTTCCCTCATGCACTCTCCACTACGCAGGATCTCTATGGTCTGTTTGTCCCTCATGTTTAGCTGTTCATCTGCGTGCATAGTGGAGCTGTTCATCCTCACGCAGGAGCGGAAGTCTTGTGCATCCTCACGCACAGGAAGTTGTCCCACTGGATCTCATGCAGCCAGGAGGGGAGCCACTTATCGGCGGTCATTCACGTTTTTCCACAGAGTGGAATCGGGTATTTCTTTCCTCTGTATTTTGGGGATCTAGTGCATATGTTTTCCTCTGCGTTTTTGCAGCTTGGTGCAAGTTTGCCTCCCGCACAGTCCGTTGGAGTCGTTTTCCCATGTTGTGAGCTGTGCTCACTGATTATGTTGTGGGACTGTCATCTTCCCCACGTTTTTGGTTGGCTGTAGTGTCCAATTGTGTTTTGGGCCACTGTGTATTCATAGTGAGCCGTTTTTTGCTGTGGTCTACGTTTGAGTTTCCATGGCTATGCTGGGAGTGTTGTTTATTATCCATTGTGGGCTGTGGATTGTTGCAAGCATTCCTTGTGAGTTTGGGTTGTTGATGCACCTTGGTTTGGGTTGTTGTTGAGTTTTTTTGGCCATGCTAGGGCCAAGAACAACTCTGAGTTTCCTCGTGGGTTGAGTTGTGTTTCATCTGGTGTTCGGGATTGTCCCCGGTTGTCCTTGCCTTCATCACAGTGCCGTGAGTGGGTTGTTTGCTGCGGTATGCAGTGGGTGGTCTTTGGACTGTTAAGAGTGGGATTAGAGGCTGGGTGGGTATGCATGAGAAGACTAGTGTTGAGGCCACCAGCTTGGCATTTAGCCTATCCTAGCTCCTTGACTACCTGGTGAACCCTATGGTGTGGGTTTGGCTGTGTGTTGGAAAACCTTGGCTATGTGTAAGCCTACATTGACCCTTATTACTTGAGGAATCATGCCTAGCTCGGGGATGGTAGTGTTACTGAGAGATTGATGAGCATGCTGGCATATGGTTGGGTGGAACGTTGCAGCGACGTAGCTGGTTGCGGAACGAGTTCTCCATCAAAAGATAAGTACTGCTAATTATTTCATCTCCGCAATTTAATTTACTGTCCCCTGAATTATGATGAACATGTGAATGCTGGAATGTATAGGTGTGTTGCTTCTGCTGAATGTTAAATAGTTGTGTATCTTCGTGTTTTTCATGAATCTTAGTATGTGTTACCGCCTTTTCACACACCTGGATCACGTGGCAGAAATCTTCAAGCCACTCGGTGTGTCCTTGGGGGCAAGTCTCGAGTCAAGGCTATCACCTTGTTCTTGACTCCTCCGTTTAGGCTCAACTCCTAACGGAGCCAAGGGGGGTAGACCCTTTTAAGTTACTAAGGATGATTTCTTAGTGTGGTGATGTTTAACTGAATCAGTTACTTAGGAGTTCGAATATTTTAACTATAAACAATTGAAGATGACAAGATATGAAAATTACACACGAAAGCACAAAGCTGATAAACAATATATATATGAAGCAAAAATGACCAGTTCCTTAATAATGGAGTCAAATCAAAGAGATCAATATGCTTGCGTGTGCTTGGAGTGAATGTTTTGCGATTGCATCTTGGTATGTTTTAAGTTAAAATTGAAGTATGAGTTGTTTAAATTAGGCTAAAAGGGGGACTCCAGATATACCCGAGAGTACTTGGAGTATGTCCAAAACAAAACCTACACGGCTACCCGCAAGGAATATGTGGGATGAAATGGAGTCTCTGGGGCTATGTTCCTAACGCACCCATTAGGGTGTGACAGAGATCGACGCCCCGAGGTCACTTTTAAGTAGGTTCCTGCTTCCTTTGGGTATTTTACCACCGTAAAGGTTTGATCTAGGTGTTGGATTTTCACCTGATGGTTTGTTAATTGCGGAGGGTGAGTCCTAATTATGCTAGTCACCCAAGTTCGTTTGATACAGCTTGACTGATCAGACGAACCATAGCCAAGTGCATAGCATACACACTGGAGTCTTGTAAATTTTAATAAGTTATTAAGAGATGTGTTCTTGTTTAAAAGAAAAGCCTCCAAGAACCTCTTTTGATCCAAGTGGATCTCAATCGGGGAATCAAGGAGGGGTTAATTTTAAAGCTGCTGATAAACAAATGATAGAAAAAATAAAACAACTACACAAATCTGGTTTTCTGATTAATCCTACCACGAATCTCTTTCCCCTTTCGAGTCACTCGGGAAATCGTGGGGTAAGTATTATGATTACTTTTGAAAGTAATATATGGAATATGGAATTAAAAACAAGATCAAATATACTACCCTACAAATCAGATCAATTCTAGTAAAAGGAAATAAGCAGAAAATGACGAAAATGGCACCGACGCGAATCCCCCCAGGGGGGATGGGGAATGGGCTCGAAAGAGCCTATTCAAAGGAGTATTTTATTACAGTGGTTACAATATCAACGCACTGGTAAATTAGAACTTTCTTGGTCCTTATACAGGCTGAAACCAAGATATTACAGTTTATACAAAAAAAAATTACAAATTATGTGACAAAAGAGAGACCCCTGGGGGGATTTGAGAGCTCCAAAAGCCACTTTGGACAGCAGCTTCCTTTATTATATTTTATAAATTCTAAAGGAAAGCGATCAGGTTAGAATAAAAAAATCCCAAAAGCACTTTAAGAGTACCTTTGGGTCAGCCTACTTTATCTCAAAAAATAGTGAAATTAAACTAGCTAAAACGGTGAACAGGGAACCAAGGAAAGCAAGCTTTCCTTGGGATATTGGATTTCTGTTTTTGCAGCCAATTATAAGCACTGATATTGCAGAATATTGAATTTTATCGCAGTGAAAGGAAATCTAATGCATGTGATCTACAAGTTTTCTTTCAAATTCATGCAAAAAGGACAATTTCCCTACAACTAGATCTGGGATGCTTATGATACTTTTTTTTTAGTGCAAGATCTAGGATGTGAGCTATGAATTATTATATCTATGTATATTTTAATTTGATGAAACAGATCCAAATAAAATCACAGCTATAAACTGAAAAGGTAACCAGGTAAAGTGTTGATTTTGAGGGAGGAAGAAGAGGAGAGAAGTGTTGGTTTCCTTGAAGATCCGCAGTAGAGCTTTCAAGTGGAATGCCGAGGGGCTATGCCTTTGAAATGTTTTTAAGAGAATGAAGAAGCAAACTATATCAGCATCCTCTCCAAAGTATGAACCTGTAACTCAGTTGAAATCAAAGAACTTGCCAAGAAACTTGTGAGATCCGATTAGTACATACAAATAGATTCAAGATAACATGCATATAAGCTTATAGGACATGGTAAATCTAGATCTCTAAACATGCATCAAAGGAGAGTGACATTCAATAAACTTATTGAACAACACCTTTCCTATCAAGATTGTAATAAGCTAATTACCAATCTTAACCACAGATGTACAAGAAATTAGCAAAAAATGACCACAGATACAGGTTACCTCAGTAAAACAATGGAAATAATCATCCACACATGTAATGGCACCACACCGTATTGCCTCCAAATCTTTTCTTTATTTCAAATGCAGAATTACAACAATACAATAGCAGCATCACCTCAATCCCAGCTCTAACTAGCTTTGAAGAGGAGGCTGTGCCTGGATATATACAATTTACAGGCCATCCAGCCCAGGGGGGGCACAATTACTCATGGAATCAAGTGAAATCAACTGATGGAGAGTCCATCAATGCTTGATCTGTGTCTAGCTGAGCCAGATCTAAGTCTCACTGAGTGCAACTGTCAATCGGGGGGCTGATCTGACTGACACCTCAACCTGTTGACTTAAGAATCCACCAAAAATCATCCAATTGAGCCAAAAACGTGTTGAGGAGAGAGAGAGGGCGAAATTCCCCATAAAGGATGCTCAATATCAACTCTAGATC
>LPNX010684100.1:0-123438 GCA_001517045.1 Pseudotsuga menziesii | reverse complement strand
TTGAAAAATTGAAAAACACCTAGGGGGACTTAGACATGTTCATATGACTCAAAAATGATTTCTAGCATGCTTACACATTGACACATAGACTCTAATAACCTCGATAGGCCTAAATGCCAAGCCAACCACCCCAACTTTGGAGGTATGGAGTGAAAAACTCAGAAATTATCAGTCGTTTGTTCAACAACCAATAATAACCAAGGGAAAAAACACCCTGGGATGATCGGATTGACAAATGAAGTCTAAGAGACTGAGTCTTTTACAGACACTATCATGCTACAAAAATTATTACAACTCCCCCATGGGATATGAACATGTGATATGATACAACAAGAACCTCCCAGAAGTACTTCCAAAGGTCCTTTTGAAGTCCGAACAAGTTAGCCCTGTCCAGTTCACCGGGCTCACTTGATAAAAACCACTAAGTACAACTTAGGTGGTAACATTTTGGCTCCAACTGTGGGACGTGTGCTCGATCTGGTCTTTAAGGCAAGGAGAGGATACGAGAACACCAGAATCGCTGGTTTATATACCCTGCAAAAACATCTCAACTTGACAAGAAAAACCTCAGTAGCACAAGTTTTATGAAAAACCAAATGAACCATTAAGCTGAGTTATTTAAACAAAATAGATGTAACTAACTAAAAGAAGCAAAGTTTTATTATAGCTAAAAATAGAAATGCAGAAAGTAAATGGTCTCTTTCAAAGAGCTTATTTTCCTACTCTAAGCATGATATAAAAAGGGTTAAGTGTAATCAGAAATCCAATGTAACCACCTAAGAATTTTATTAACATAAAAAAAAAAATTCCTTGTCTTTGGTTACCAGCCAAAGTAAGGATACTTTATTCAGAAAATGAAAACTTGCATGATGATCCAGAAGGGATGGGATGGATGGGAAATCATAGGCATGAATAATGTCGCCAAACTTCCTCCCCAACTGGTAAGTGCTTGCGCAGGCTGCTTCTATCCATGACTGGACAGGGTTGATATACAAATTGGAATGATGAGGTAGATTGACTACACCATCATACTGATCATCAAGGATTTCCAGATGATAATTCACTGTATAAGCCCCAAGTGGCTCCAAGTCATGAGGAAACTCTATATGTGAAGATGATAGTTGAGACTGCTATTCTAATAACTGCATCACATCTATCTTTTCACAACACTGCTTCTCCATGTCTTCATTATTTATACCTTTGTGCGGCTCTACATGATATGACTTTGAATGACCATATGGATAAAATGCATGCTCCTTTTTCATATCAAAGTTTCCCAAGGCCACATGGTCCATGCTCTCTCCTTTAGATATGCCATAGACAGAAAAATCGAGCAAACCATCAAAAGTTTCTAGTTCATTATTTTCCACTTTATTCATGTCACAGACTGTTTTTTCCATGAATGTCCAGGACTCCTCATTAGCATCTTTGTCGGGGATAAGGGAGTCTTCGTCACTTGTATCATGCTCCAAGCTATACTTGACCTCATTTTCATACTCATCTTCTTCAGAGAGAAGGTCACAAGGTAGTAAACCTTCAGGACTATCATCATTATATGGAGAACACATAGGACTTCCATCATGTATATTACAGTTTTCATCATAAGTTTCACTATAAGATTCTGCAATGGTTTCATCCTCAGGATTGTACTGTTTAGACGGTGATTGCTTTTCGAAACCGTAATCCGTGGCCTGATGCCAATGCTGGTTTGATAGAGGATAGGTTTGGCCTACCATGTACACATGATCAGACTCACTTGATGTTGTTTCCTGATTACTGACCTCTGCCACCCCATGTTCTATAATTTGGTTTTCTATGTAGCAAGTACTTTCTGGGTGGAATTGCTCACAAGGTCTACACCATGGAATTACTTATTATACCAGGTTAGTTGAGTCTAACTGGTTTGGAATCCTAGGCTCTTGCTGAGGATACTTCCTTTGATACACTTGACTTTGTTTTGGCTGAAAATTATTAGGTCCATTATTTCTCTCCAATGTGACTATTCTGTTTTGGATTTTATTCATTTGCATAGATTGTTCTGCCCTGAATTGGTTCTGAGTAGTCATCACCTCTTCCAACATGCTAGCTATCTTTTCCATGGGGTCTTTAGGGGTTTCCTTTTCCTCTAACTCAATGGCCTTTCCCTTTTATTTGTTGTACGAAGTGTTTCCCCTAGTGTAACCTGGAATGTTGGACTTGCCCAAAGATTGCATATTCCTTTCTATTTTCTCGGCCAGATCTTGAGCAGTTTTTAGATCGACATGCTCTTTATCCCTTAATTGGTATCTCAAATCACCAGTGAAAGCTTCGATGTAGGATATCAAGATGGAGGAATTGCTTGGCTTGATGTCTCTAGGGAGATCCGCAACCACACGCCCGAACTTAGTATTAAATTCATCTATGGTTTCATTCTCCATATTCTTTATATTATGAAGGGCAGCAAACAAGTGTCTTGGTTCTTTCTTTTCCCCCCATTTCTTCCTAAAACCCTCTAGGAACTCAGTAAGATTTTTATATGAATCATCATCTAGGTTGTAGTACCATTCTTCAGCATCATCTTCCAAGGATGAAGCAAAGAGCGTAATTTTGACATCATCATGGTTATGGGCAACATCATTGCAATAACTGGCAAGGTGCCTTTCGAACTTTCTAAGGTGAGACTTGGAAGTGATGGCATTATTGCCCTCAAACTTGGGGAGATTCTTGATCGCATCATTCGAAATGTTATGAGGAGCACCTGCTATCTGAGAAAAGTCAAGGGGTTTGAAAAATTCCATCATTTCTTGATATTAGTGAACATGACTCTCTATAAAAATGTGATGGATATCTGAGAGGGGTTGGTCTCCTAAATCTTCAAGGTTTCTATGAGAAGTCTGCCTATTCAATCTTTCCCTAATAAACCTTTCGAGATCAGGGAGAGGATTGAATAATTGTCGGCGGTTTCTTCGGGTAGAAATTCTTGAAGGGATGTTAGACAGTGGAGTCGCCAGATGGATCGAGTTTTAATTTTTATGTTTTTTAAAGACTAGATCAATCAAAAGTTTTTTTTATCTTTTTAGTTGTTTAGAAAAAAGTTAAGCTAAGTCGTACTTGGGAATAAAAAGATTTATCCTCGGCAACGGTGCCAAAAAGTGTTGCCGCCTTTTCACACACCTGGATCACGTGGCAGAAATATTCAAGCCACTCGGTGTGTCCTTGGGGGCAAGTCTTGAGTCAAGGCTGTCACCTTGTTCTTGACTCCTCCGTTTAGGCTCAACTCCTAACGGAGCCAAGGGGGGTAGACCCTATTAAGTTACTAAGGATGATTTCTCAGTGTGGTGATGTTTAACTGAATCAGTTACTTAGGAGTTCGAATATTTTAACTATAAACAATTGAACATGACAAGATATGAAAATTACACACGAAAGCACAAAGCTGATAAACAATATATATATGAAGCAAAAATGACCAGTGCCTTAATAATGGAGTCAAATCAAAGAGATCAATATGCTTGCGTGTGCTTGGAGTGAATGTTTTGCGATTGCATCTTGGTATGTTTTAAGTTAAAATTGAAGTATGAGTTGTTTAAATTAGGCTAAAAGGGGGACTTCAGATATACCCGAGAGTACTTGGAGTATGTCCAAAACAAAACCTACACGGTTACCCGCAAGGAATATGTGGGCTGAAATGGAGTCTCTGGGGCTATGTCCGTAACGCACCTGTTAGGGTGTGACAGAGATCGGTGCCTCGAGGTCACTTTTCAGTAGGTTCCCGCTTCCTTTGGGTATTTTACCATCGTAAAGGTTTGGTCGAGGTGTTGGATTTTCACCTGATGGTTTGTTAATTGGGGAGGGTGAGTCCTAATTATGCTAGTCACCCAAGTTCTTTTGATATAGCTTGACTGATCAGACAAACCGCAGCCAAGTGTAGACCATACAAACTGGAGTCTTGTAAATTTTAATAAGTTATTAAGAGATGTGTTCTTGTTTAAAAGAAAAGCCTCTAAGAACCTCTTTTGATCCAAGTGGATCTCAATCAGGGAATCGAGGAGGGGTTAATTTTAAAGCTGCTGATAAACAAATGATAGAAAAAATAAAACAACTACACAAATCTGGTTTTTTGATTAATCCTACCACGAATCTCTTTCCCCTTTCGGGTCACTCGGGAAATCGTGGGGTAAGTATTATGATTACTTTTGAAAGTAAGATATGGAATATGGAATTAAAAACAAGATCAAATATACTACCCTAGAAATCAGATCAATTCTAGTAAAAGGAAATAAGCAGAAAATGACGAAAATGGCACCGACGCAAAACCCCCCAGGGGGGATGGGGAATGGGCTGGAAAGAGCCTATTCAAAGGAGGATTTTATTACAGTGGTTACAATATCAAAGCACTGATAAATCAGAACTTTCTTGGTCCTTATACAGGTTGAAACCAAGATATTACAGTTTATACAAAAAAAAATTACAAATTATGTGACAAAAGAGAGACCCTTAGGGCGATTTGAGCGCTCCAAAAGCCACTTTTGAAAGCATCCTTCTTTCTTCTCTGTAATACCTGCTAAAGGAAACTGAGCAGGCTAGAATAAAAAATTCTCAAAATCACTTTAAGAGTACCTTTGGGTCATCCTACTTTATCTCAAAAAATAGTGAAATTAAACTAGCTAAAACGGTGAACAGGGAACCAAGGAAAGCAAGCTTTCCTTGGGATCTTGGCTTGCTGTTTGTGCAGCCAATTAAAATCACTGATATTTCAGAATATTGAATTTTATTGTAGTGAAAGGAAATCTAATGCATGTGATCTACAAGTTTTCTTTCAAATTCATGCAAAAAGGACAATTTCCCTACAACTAGATCTGGGATGCTTATGATACTTTTTTTTTAGTGCAAGATCTAGGATGTGAGATATGAAATATTAGATCTATGTATATTTTAATTTTATGAAACAGATCCAAATAAAATCACAGCTATAAACTGAAAAGGTAACCGGGTAAAGTGTTGATTTTGAGGGAGGAAGAAGAGGAGAGAAGTGTTGGTTTCCTTGAAGATCCGCAGTAGAGATTTCAAGTGGAATGCCGAGGGACTATTCCTTTGAAATGTTTTGAAGAGAATGAAGAAGAAAACTAGATCAGCATCCTTTCCAAAGTATGAACCTGTAACTCAGATGAAATCAAAGAACTTGCCAAGAAACTTGTGAGATCCGATTAGTACATACAAATAGATTCAAGATAACATGCATATAAGCTTATAGGACATGGTAAATCTAGATCTCTAAACATGCATCAAAGGAGAGTGACAGTCAATAAAATTATTGAACAACACCTTTCCTATCAAGATTGTAATAAGCTAATTACCAATCTTAACCACAGATCTACAAGAAATTAGCAAAAAATGACCACAGATACAGGTTACCTTAGTAAAACAATGGAAATAATCATGCACACATGTAATGGCACCACACCGTATTGCCTCCAAATATTTTCTTTATTTCAAATGCAGAATTACAACAATACAATAGTAGCATCACCTCAATGCCAGCTCTAACTAGCTTGGAAGAGGAGGTTGTGCTTGGATATATACAATTTACAGGCCATCCAGCCCAGGGGGGCGCAATTACTCATGGAATCAAGTGAAATCAACTGATGGAGAGTCCATCAATGCCTGATCTGTGTCTAGCTGAGCCAGATCTAAGTCTCACTGAGTGCAACTGTCAATCGGGGGGCTGATCTGACTGACACCTCAACCTGTTGACTGAAGAATCCACCAAAAATCATCGAGTTGAGCCAAAAACGTGTTGAGCCAAAAACGTGTTGAGGAGAGAGAGAGGGTGAAATTACCCATAAAGGATGCTCAATATCAACTCTGGATCTGATTTGATCACCTCCTTCAGTCAAGGATTTGTCAGATCCAGACAATCTGCTTTAGATCTTACTGATTTCAATCAAATCGGCTGAGAATCCATTGATTTATTGATTTTGGATTTTCTCCATTATTCATCAATTTATTAATTAAAATAATCAATAATTGATTTTTGGGGCTTTCTGACCTGAGCGATGGAAAATCACTCAAAACTAGGAAACAATGGGTCCATGGGTTTACATGGTGCTCTTAGGTTGAAAATGAGCACCTACATGACTGAAACTGATTATTTGGCCCACTTTTATTACAAAATCATTTTTTTCAATTAAACTATTAAAAAATAGCCTATGTTTTGGAAAAATTAAATTTTAATAAAAAACACTGAAAAAACTGAAAAATTGAAAAATTGAAAAACACCTAGGGGGACTTAGACATGTTCATATGAATAAAAAATGATGTCTATCATGCTTACACATTGACACATAGACTCTAATAACATCGATAGGCCTAAATGCCAAGCCGACCACCCCAACTTTGGAGGTATGGAGTGAAAAACTCATAAATTATCAGTCATTTGTTCAAAAACCGATAATAACCAAGGGAAAAAACACCCTGGGCTGATCGGATTGACAAATGAAGTCTAAGAGACCGAGTCTTTTACAGAAACTATCATGCTAGAAAATTTATTACAACTCCCCCATGGGATATGAACATGTGATATGATACAACAAGCACCTCCCAGAAGTACTTCCAAAGGTCCTTTTGAAGTCCGAACAAGTTAGCCCTGTCCGGTTCACCGGGCTCACTTGATAAAAACCACTAAGTACAACTTAGGTGGTAACAATATGCATTTGCATTTAAGGAATTATGCATCTTTGTATGATGGATTATGCATCATGTTATGCATTATGTTTAAGCTTGTTTTAATTTCAGCATTTATACCTATTTATGTTCATGGGGCTGTCTGCCCATATGGATTGCCCGTATGCTTTGGTGTTGGTCGCGTCCTCTTCGCCGGTCGGAGGGTCAGGGACGTGACAGAGTGGTATCAGAGCTCATGTTGCAGCATGGGCCTGAATGGACCACCAAGGTGCAGTGACAGAAGTAGAATTGCCTTCTTCCCAACAGGGATCAGAATTTGATGACAGCAAAAATCCCAAAAAAAATTGCCTAAGTGTTGAACAGTCGGAAGAGCTAGTGAGAAGCTCCTCCGATACGTCGGAAGGCCATCCGACGAGGCGCAGCAGTGGAAAAGCATTTTTGAAAAAATTGTGTAAGTGTTTGGGCCGTCGGAACACTTAGCGAAATTGACTTCCGATGTAGCGGGAGAGTTAGCGGAGTTGACTTCCGACGTAGCGGAAGGCGACGGAGAGCGGTTGGAAGGAAAATCGCCTAAGTGTTTGAAGTTCGTCGGAGAAATTTAGTTGAACGAACACCCGCCGTTGCAGATGGAGAAACAATTAGGAGTCTGACGAGAAAGACCTCCGACTGCCAACGCCGTAGGAAAATTAAGTTCAAAAATTTTCTAAGTATGGAAGATCGTCGGCTATCGGAAGAAGAAAGTTCTGCGTGCACCCGCCGTTGCGGAAGTATAGAGCACTAGACTTCCGATGTGAAGAGACTGTCGATGCCGATTGGTTCATGCCATAGCAGATTGGGCTGTCAATCGGGAGAAGATCCAAGATTGTGTTCCTCCATTGCAGCTGCGAAAGGAACAATTTGGACGACAGAAGGAAGGAAATGGAGCCAATCATCGGAACACGTTAGCGGTTTGAGCAGCCGATACGTCGGCTTAGTTAGTGGTTTGGACTTCCGATGCCATCGATGAAAGATGAAATTTTGAAAATTCGACTAAGTATGGAAACCATCAGAAAAAGATAGCTGTTTGAGCAGCCGATGCGGCAGCAAGAATCGGAAGAAAATAGATGATGAAGTTGCCGATGCCGAAGAAAGAGAAGTTTCGGAGGAAAAAGTTGAAGTCGGAGCCGCAATTTCGATAGAGATCTTCCAAAGATCGCTGAAACGTCGAAAAATAATAGTTGTTTGAGCATCCGATGTGGCGAGAACAACAAGAAGAGAAAAATTGAAAACTTTTTAAGTATAGAAAATGTCGAAAAACTTTAGAGGATCGGGCCGCTGACACGTCGGAAAAATTTAGAAGATCAGACTGCCGGAGTGTCAGAAGCTTAGAGGACTAGCCATCCGACAGGTTAGAGGATCTGATTTCCGATGAATAGCGGAGAGTCTAGTCGTTTTGACAGCCGAAACGTCGGATGGATAGTTGGAATGAGATCCAATTCAGCAGGATTTTTTAGCTGTCTTTTAGTGGAGTTACAGGTGGTTGAATTTGGCACCCCGTCCAAAATGCAGTGGTGTGTAAAAATGCCGAGATTTGGTGAAAATATTTATTCTTAGAAGTGGTGTGGTTTTCAGACCCGAGGACGGAATGAAGCGTGTGGATAGGCGTTGGAAATCTTATCCAGTAGGGAACAAGGGAAAGTCACCAGAATCTGAGCATGGAGCAGCAAAGTGTTAATGACGGTCGCTGCTATCCAATGGAAAAATCTGGAAAGTTGCATGCCCAGAGGTAGCAAGGACTATGAAGGCCAACCAACTTTTGCGTGGAAGAGGAATTCCATGCAAAGATGAGGGATTTGAAGGGGAAGTTTCCTTAAACCCTATCTTGCTGATTATAACTACATTTTATAAGTTTTATGCATGAAATGCATGAGGATATGCTTTGCATACATAGGATATTAAGGATTATATATTTATAATAAACCACTAATGACAATCATTGCTTTGATGTTGGCATTAGTGGAAAAACCAACGATGACATGGACCTAGTTGAATATGTTGTTGATGCTGACAATTGTGACTAGCAACCCTATGGAGAAAGGGGATGAAGCAACAAGTCCAGGATAAAATTTGGTGAGCAAATTCTGCAATCTCCTGCAAAGGACCAACCAAATTGGTCATGTCAAGGGTGTAAGTAAGACCCATGCATGTAAGAGTTTGATTATGAAAAATTCCATGGAATGGTAAAGGTAAGAGACATCATACCATGTGGATGTTTGAATATAGAAAGGTGCCATTCCTGTATATATTGATTGAGCTTAGTAGCCCAAGAAAAGTAAGTACTAATGATCTTGCTTATAGTAATGCATCCTATATGAAGTAGTCATGGTTAGACTATGCCTGGTAGGTTGAAGGCATAGTATTCCTGAATCAATGCAAAGTAGCATTGAATGGATATGCATTAAGAAGATTTTATGAATCCTGTAGTTATGCATTGAATGTATGCATATGAAGGGTGTTAGTGACTGATTGCATAAGTATAAGTGAAAATGTTGTGATGTATTGCATGAATGAATTGAGATGAGTGCATGTGATATGCGGACTAACTAATGGCTGAAATGATGAATTGATGACAATTCAGGAACCATTTCAGAGGGTGTTATGAATGCAGGATAGTCAGGATCAATTGGCTGCCAGAAATGCTCTATGGGAGAGCAAGGTGGTATGAATGATATGCTTGTGAAGTGAGTATCTAAACATTTCATTTAAATTACATGAATGATGTGAATTTACCTTGCAAATGTTAGTAGGATGATGATTGCGTGAAGTAAATGAGTTTTGATAATACTGATGTGACTAATAGCTGGAAGTAATTGAATTTTGTAAATTCTGAAAATGCTTCAGTGATGGTTGTAGCAATGAAAAGGTTATATGCATCTAGACTTACCAAGTGTTTGGTTGATTGAAGCTCATGTTTCAGGTAGATTACTTCGAGCATGGCAGTGAGAGGTAAGACCCTAACCAATGCCAGAATCTACCATGTATGAGAAAAGTCTCATGGTTGTAAAAATAGTTGGTATGCATAATAGGTTGTTAAATTCGAATTGTGAATTTCAGATTTAAGGACTTGCTGACAACTACTAGTCACTATTGGTTTGCATAAGATTGTGTTTGGTTGATTGAAGGTCAGGTTTCAGGTAGATTATTTTGAGCATGGTAGTGAGAGGTAAGACCTTGACCAATGCCAAAATAAACCATGTGAAAGAGACAAACTTTGTGAGAATAGTCCGCATGCATAATGGGTTATTAAATTTGAATTGTGAATTTCAGATTTAAGAAATTGCTGACGACTACTAATCACTGTTGGCTTGTATAAGATTGTGTCAGGAGGACGCATGGTAAGTGGGTACTCATGTTATGTTAGTAAGCATAAAATTATAATGGGCATAGTAGTGCTGCTTACAAGAGACCCACAATTAAGCAAATCAATTTTTGTAGTAAACAGAGTTGCAAATTCCTATTGAATTTGATTACTAATGTCATTGTTTGGTTATGGAACAATCAATTTGGATTGTACTATTAGATAATGATTGACTGTTTGGATATTTGATGAATGTGTCAGGGATACACACTGCAGGAAGATCATGTGTGATGGCCTGCAGAAGCCAAACTTCATGGGAAGGTTTTCCCTTGGAAATGGGTTTTGGGTGAAACGCCATTGGACATTTTGAAAATGTCTCATCTGCACTGCATGTTTGGTAGTAACATGAGTGAGATGGTATAAATTATGTCGGTAAGACATGTGCGAATATGAAATGTAAAAAGGAGTTGGGATGGCTAACTGAGGGATTGTTAACTCAGGGAAGGAGCCTCCATTCCTCCTTAACGAAGGCATACTGCGACGACAAATGGATAAGTGTTCCGTGACCCTTGCTAAAGAATACACATGTCAAATTATTAAAATTCCATATACAGAACATGTTTTGATTTAATATCCATTATGACCGATTGCTTGAGTATGAATAGGGCCTACATGGCACACACCGCGAAAGGGTGCACATTTTTCTGATTTTGAGTCATAAAAGGGTTTTCAATATTGATTACAACCTAGGGGGTGGACGCACTCCTGGTGTCTCAATACTTGATAGAGGATGATGAGAAATGTGATTACAGTTTTAGAGCAATAACGCTGATGAGTTTGCTTGTATTGCTTGGATTGCTTGTGTTGACAGACTAAATAGATGCAGTTGGGTGTTGCACCCTAAAGGTAAAAGGTAAAAGGTAAATGGTTGTTGTTAGGGGTTGCAGAGTAAGGGGTATTGTTGATATAAGTGTATGTTGGGCTGTTATATGCCTGAGGATCCATAGTAGATCCTAGACCTGGAAATGGTCATGGTAAAGTTTGAAGCCCAGTTGACATGAGGATGTACTGGCTAGACATTAATTATTTGATGTTGTGGAGCAGCCTACGTGCTGACCTAACATCCAAGTCCATAGGCAATCCCAAGGATTGCAAAGCGAAGCAGGATCCTGTGGATGAACGAGGAAATGCACAATACAGATAAGTATTAGATTATTTTGCTTATGAATATACATGTGTATATGATTTGGTTATGATTTTTTAAGCTCTTGTTCTAGAGATGAAACCGATTAGAATAAACTAAACATGTGAATCTATTCAATGTTTGGATATAGGTATCACTGGAAGCGAGGACTATGAGGGCATCCTAAAGGTGCAGGTGGACATGTGACTGTCCTGGAAAGCTCGGAATGAGTGGTAATGAAAAAGGTGCTAGTGAGACCGGGAGGTTCCTAGAAGTTGAGACAAACCATGTGGAGAGACTCCATGGTTTAGAGGTCTAGAATAGACCAAAGAAACTAAGTGTCATGACCAAGAGAGATTGGTCCAGCATTCACAGTGAAGTGAAAGAGGCTGAGAGCTGAAAATCCACCGTAGTGGTGTGGGTTTCAGGATGGAACGAAACAAAGAGAAAAAAAAACTCTTGCTGCTCTCTCTTGCCCTTTTGATTATATATATATATATACTTATGCATTGTGAAAACAAAAGATTGTTGAATGCATGTATGACTGGAAATGGAGTGTGTGTATTTGCTTAAAGTAGTTGTGAATGCTGGAATAGTTAATTCCCTGCCCAAGAATGGACATGAATGAGCTCGTGTGCCGGAAGGCATGAAGAATATGAAAGTCTCCTGGATGAGGATTGGACTGTCATGCCGATTGGGTAATTAATTGACTGATTTTAATGTCTATATTATGCTTGGTCTGACAGAATTTCAATGGTGCATTTCACAGGTGAGAAAAGTGGAACCTGGTGGTGCACATTGATCATGGCAGCAAATCAAAAGTTGTTGGACTTAGCTGGAAGTCTCCTTCAAATGATTGCCAAGACCCAAGAAAATCTTGGGGAGATGCTCAAGATACAAAGAAGGAAGAATGAAATGAACCACCAGATTTTGCAAGACTCTATTGGTTTGCAAAGGGAGGTAAAAAGCATTCTGGGAGCAATCAGAAACAAAAAGGAAGGTGGATCAGCGATGGGACATTCATCCAAGCGACCCGTTGGGAAACGGTCCAGGCATGAATGCTCAGAGCAAATTGAGCAAGTAAAGATGAAGCAGCCAGTGCAATGCTAGGAATACGGAGGACATCATTTATGTCAGGACTGCCCAATGAGGGGACACAATGAGGGAAACAGTCGCAAATTTTCTAGACTTTGGGATAAGCTGAAAGCTGAGAACCAGCAGGAGAAGTCCATGGAAGCTGATGGGCTTGGTCTAGAACGTTCAAAGTAAATGATTGAACGTGGGACAGATCTGCAAATTTTTTGAAATATTGATGTGCAACTGTATATGTATTCCTATGTATTGGAACACTGAGGACGGTGTTATTCCAAGGGGGAGGGGAATGCCACACCCCAGTTTTGACCCCGTTTGCATGATGTATATATTGTAATTAATCGTGGTGAGGAGCTCAAGGAAAAATACCCACCATCGATTTGGTTGTGTATGTTTCGGCAACGGGGATAGTTGCCGATGGTATATCGTGCTATCAGGCACAATATGGTNTTAAAAATAAACCACAACCAGCTATGGCAGTGCAACGTTGAATGAAAAGGGCATGATTCCAAAGGATAAGGGGTGGGGGATGTCAAACCTTGGTCTATGGTGGGGAAAAACCCATATGTTTCCACCTTGTTTTGATTTTCCATCTTCCTTGTCTCATCCAACCTCTTTAATGTTTGGTTTTGTTAGTTGGGGTAGTTATTGCTGAGTGGAGATGGTTGTGGCAGGACTGTCCATCCTTTCTCATGTGCCCACTCCACCAACGGATTCTTCCTCTTCACGTCGCTGGGGGCTGAGGGGTGACCTTCCATTTCCTTCCACTCTCTCCACTACGCATTACCTCCATTGTTGGTTCGTGCCTCATGACTATCTGTTTTCCCTCACACACTCTCCACTACGTAGGATCTCTGTGGTCTGTTCGTCCCTCACATTTAGCTGTTCATCCAGGTGCATAGCTGAACTGTTCATCCTCAAACAGGAGCGGAAGTCTTGTGCATCCTCATGCACAGGAAGTTTTCCTACTGGATCTGACGCAGCCAGGAGGGGAGCTGCTTATCGGTGGTCATTCATGTTTTTCCACAGAGTGGAATCGGGTATGTCTTTCCTCTGTATTTTGGGGATCTAGTGCATATGTTTTCCTCTGCGTTTTTGCAGCTTGGTGCAAGTTTCCCTCCCGCACAATCCGTTGGAGTCATTTTCCCATGTTGTCATCCGTGCTCACTGATTATGTTGTGGGACTGTCATCTTCCCCACGTTTTTGGTTAGATGTAGTGTCTAATTAAGTTTTGGGCCACTGTGTATTCGTAGTGAGCTATTTTTTGCTGTGGTCTTTGTTTGAGTTTCCATGGCTATGCTGGGAGTGCTATTTATTATCCATTATGGGTCGTGGATTGTTGCCATCATTCCTTGTGAGTTTGGGATATTGATGCACCCTAGTTTGGGTTGTTGTTGAGTTGTTTTGGCCATGCTAGGGCCAAGAACAACTCTGAGTTGCCTCGTGGGTTGAGTTGTGTTTCATCTGGTGTTCGGGACTGTCCCCGATTGTCCTTGCCTTCATCACAGTGCCGTGAGTGGGTTGTTTGCTGTGATATGCAGTGGGTGGTCTTTGGACTATTAAGAGTGGGATTAGAGGCTAGGTGGGTATGCATGAGAATACTAGTGTTGAGGCCACCATCTTGGCATTTATCCTATCCTAGCTCCTTGACTACCTGGTGAACCCTATGGTGTGGGTTTGGTTGTGTGTTGGCAAACCTTGGCTATGTGTAAGCCTACATTGACCCTTTTTCCTTGAGGAATCCTGCCCAGCTCGGGGGTGGTAGTGTTGCTAAGAGATTGATGAGCACGCTGGCCTATGGTTGGGTGGAACGTTACAGCGACGTAGCTGGTTGCAGAACGAGTTCTCCATCAAAAGATAAGTACTGCTGATTAATTCATCTCCGTAATTTAATCTACTGTTCCCTGAATTATGATGAACATGTGAATGTTGGAATGTATAGGTGTTTTGCTTCCGCTGAATGTTGAATAGTTGTGTATAGTTGTATGTTTCATGCATCTTAGTATGCATTTGCATTTAAGGAATTATGCATCTTTGTATGATGATTATGCATCCTGTTATGCATTATGTTTAAGCGTGTTTTAATTTCAGCATTTATCCCTATTTATGTTCATGGGGCTATCTGCCCATATGCATTTCCCATATGCTTTGGTGTTGGTCGCATCCTCTTCGCCAGTCAGAGGGTCGGGGACGTGATAGCCCAAGCATTAGCTTGGCTGACACAACAATACATGAGAAAAATTCCCACATTTGTGGCATTGACACCCACCCAAGTCTACTATGCACCACCGATACAAGTTGTTCAAGCCCTTGCCCCTGCTCCACCTACTCCACTAGGACAGGTGTTTGCACAACAAAACCGTCCCAACCATCCGGCCCCCAATAAACAACAAGGGAAATCTAGGAATAACTGACCCCGAAACCAAGGAAACAATCAACCCCAGGGAGGCAGTCAACAACCAAATCCTCCCAACAATGCCGTAGAAAACCGGCCAACCCGAAATCCTCAACGACCAAATGCACCGAGATGCAACGCTTCGTTGCGTACAAACCAACAGTGCACACTATGCGAGAACTATGGGCACTACACACATGGGTGTCCCTTCATGGGTCACACTAAGCAGGCCATTAGAAATGAGGTTCAACATGCCACCAATACAATGGACCAATTCCAACCCTACCAGGCATCACCAGGACCTCCTCCTATGGTGCTCCAAAACCCATTACTAGTCCAAGGATTGGTGGCAACTGTACCCCCTCTCCAACCCAATCCCAATGCTCCAGGGGCACCTCCCAAGGTAGAAACAAGTGTCCACCACCTGCTAGATATGACAATTGAAGAGGTCAATTTATAAACCAGAACAAATCAGTATGGAACCAACACCGAACCTATTGACACATCAGTGACATCTACATATAAAACAACAAATGCACCTCTGTAGTTACCCCCTTTCTCATTCCCCCCATACACTGTGTTTCCAACAATGCCACGGCTAGAGCTTCTGTCAGCTACAACATCGTGGATGATTTGGTCCAAACACCTATCGCCATGTCCACTCTTGAGGTACTCAAAACTTTCCCAACACAGTGAAAATCCTTACCAGCCGCCCTTGGTGCCGTGGACCCCTCTGACTCCAAGTTGATCACATTCGACACAGAGAATGGAGAACCATGGATTCCATCAACCATTTCCTTCCAAATCTTAGTGTCTATCTGGAATTTGGTTGTACACCGGTGTATAGTGGATGAGGGGGTATCCACGTGCGTTATGTCTACCCTAGTCTGGCAGAAGCTTGGATCCCCAATTCTGCAACCATCCTCTACTACTCTGCGAGCTTATGATGGCCATCCCACTAAATCCCATGGAATCCTCCCCCATGTCCCTATCACATTAGCTAGGAAAAAAGTATTGATTAACATAGAGGTTGTCAATGCTCAATTGGACTATAACCTTCTCCTCGGAAGAAGTTATATGTACGCCATAAGAACCGTAGCATCAACTATTTTTCATCTCATGATGTTCCCCCATGAAGGGAAAATCATGACGGTTGACCAGCTGACTTATCACGATCCACACAAGGGCTAACGGCACCCACCAATGTTATCCCTACAATCAACACCATTGATCCGCGAGGGCTAGCCACACCCACCAATGTTATTCCTGTGGTCAACACCATGGTTGACAACATACTAGCCTCCCCATTGTTGAATGTGGGCCTTTGGTTGTTTCTCGATACCACCATGATGGCTTCTTTCCCCTTAGTGTCACTACTGTCGACACCAAATGAGGCTGCAGATTTGTGCATGGTCTCATCTAGCACTACTGCACCAAAACAACAACCACAGCCGCAGCCCCAACCGCAACTGCAACATTATCCACAGCCGCAACACCATCAGCAGTCACAACATCATTAGTAGTCGTAGCATCATCTATAGTTGCAACATCATTCACAGCTGTAGCATTATGTGTAGCCACCACCACAACCTCACCCCCACGTGAAACCATCAAGGAGTTATTTGGGCTCCTCCCCAGTCCACACAATTCCCTTCCTCTTTCCCCCACCTGGTGTCATGAGAAAGCCAGTAATGGCTACCTTAAACTTACCCAATTTTACATTGGGAATTCCTGTGTGGTACTTGGATCCACCGACTCAACCACCAATTCCCCAGGTAGTATTAACCCCCATGCAACCCATTGCAGTCGAATCTCATCCTCCACCCGGCCCGCAAAAACCAACCACCACACCCGCACCTGCATTGCTCCACCCAAAAAGGGCCAGGGGAAAAAACATGAAAGCTATCGTTGAACCTCGACAGATCCCTCCTTGCGCCATCTACGAAGAATAGGGCCATCCAACTCAAAAATTCCCTGAGATTCCCATAATCCATGTGCATTTGGATGCCATGGATACAATGAAAAACCTCCCCATGGTTGAACTTCCAAGCGGGCCAATAGTGAGAAACATGTCATTGAGAACAAACCATGCTTGTGCCCTCTGTGGTTTGTGTGGATACTATTCTCACCACTACCAACACTTGTCTGAGTTCTAAATAGATTTAGCCAACCTTCGACAACATTCCCTTGAATCTGAGATCACCTTGATCGAAGAAGTTCAGCCCCCAGCTCCTTCTTTAGACACCATGTCCATTTACATGATGTCCAGTTCTACTGACCCTCTTGTCTCCACCACCAATGATGGTCCATCAGACCTGTCTCTTCATTACTTCTACAATGATGAGGAGATACTTGAAGCCTTAACCACCTCAGAATACCCATGGGACGACATGCACCATCGCTTGTTCTTCCTCTCCGAAGAACTTGTGTCGCAGTCAGACCAGTTTTCCATGGAAACCAAAGATTTCATTCATGGGAAATTCGACTGGTTCAAAAACCCCATTTCGGCACCAGATGCCTTCAAATAAGGGAACATGGCCAACATCTTGCCAACCATCAAAATCAACATCTCAACCAATCCCAAGGTTGTTGAAGAAATCATGCTAGGGGCATCCTACTCCCTAGAGGAAGTTGCTTCCTACAAAGCTCTCTTCCAAGAATTATGTGACATCTTTGCTTGGTATTACAATGAAATGCTTGGGTTGGATCCATTCATCGTGGAACACCACATCGACACATGGCCCGATGTGGCTCCCGTGCAACAAAATAAACGACCCATCCATCCTTCCAAAGAAGTCGTGATCAAAGCTAAATCAGAGAAGGTGCGTATAGCTGGCTTCATTTACCCCATTGTGTACACCACTTGGGTTTCTAATCTTGTTCCCATGAATAAAAAACAAGGTACCATCTGCGTTTACACAAAATTTTGTGATCTAAATGGAGCACGTCCCAAATACAACTTCCCAACACCCTTCATCGATCATATTATCGATGCATGCGCCGGACATGAGGTCTTCTCCTTCATGGATGGGTTTTCTGGATATAACCAAATTTAGATATGGAAACAAGATCATTACAAGACTGCATTCACAACCCCATATGGCACATTCTCTTATCGAGTAATGCCCTTTGGTCTAAAGAACGCTAGAGCCACCTTCTAGTAGGCCATGACATACTGTTTCCGTGACCTCATCCACATAATGGTGGTCTATATTGACAACCTCATTGCGCGGTCACAGAAGCAAGCACAACACATATACGACTTGCGGCAATCCTTCCTATGATGTCGCAACTATAAAATCCACTTGAACCCTTTCAAGTGTGGTTTAAGTGTCCCAACGGGCCGTCTCCTAGGATTTATCATGTCACACAAAGGAATGAGCGCTGATCCCCTGAAATTCCAAACTACTTTCCCTCTAACGCCACCTCTTTAAGTGATGTTAGTGTAGCTTGTAACATAGTCTTTTCCTTTTTAGTTTTGCAACATTTTTACCACAAATAAGAGACCCCCATTAGGGGAAGCACCATTAGCTGCTAGGTAGAGTCACCTAGAATCTATTTGAGACACCTCTCACACCTCCGGGCTCAAGATTTTTCCCTCTATGTTTTAATGAGATCATTGTCTCATGTTTAATAAGTAATTTTTGGGGCAACTTCCCGAGACTTACCATGGTTCACATACCACATTGTGATGTAAGTGTCTCCGAACCTATACTTGCATTACACTTGCCTACCGCCAATCATGCGGGTTCCCAGACAACCACCCGAAAGGAACATCATTTTATTTCAGCATATAACTATCTAATCCATCCATCGCACCTTACACGAGTCTCTGGGCCTCGGCCCGAAGGACGGATCATTTTGTTTGCATGAATTTGGCACATAACTGCATCCGGACTTACACTCACATCACATGTAGTAAATTTTGTCCACCACAACTCACACACAAATCTCCTGACCTTTTTTCGAGAGCCACCTCGGTTTGCATGCCTCTGTTGCACCGATTCATGTGCCTTTGTCGCGATCTATCCCATGTATGTCCAAGAGCCACCTACTCCATCCATACTGCATGGATGACCTTTGGACCACTATCCATTGTCCCAACATGGGGGCACCATCAGTGCCCCCTCGATCAGTTGACCATAATGAAGTTTCTTTTAAGCCCTTTTCTGACTCCTAAAAGAATGAAAAGATTGCTGAGTGCAGCTGCTTCCTTTCTTGCTCATTAAACTATAAGTAAGGGTGTCTACATTGTCTCGTTTATCTCCTTTTGTGGAATATGTAGACCATCAAATGAAAAGGACCACCTTGGCACATTCAAGCCAAGACCATTCCCCTCTGTATACTTTTATGCTTTGTTAGGCAAAGGGGCCGAACTTTACAAAAAATATCACCATGGGTTGTCGTTAAGCTCTTTTCCATCCTTCTCATCAAGACAAAATTTATGAACAAACTTGGTTTCGTTCATGCTTTAAAAGTATCTGAATGACTGTCCAGTCAGTATAGGTTTAACCTTTTTCGACCTAATTGGACTACCAATAGTAAATAATTCTCTCATCCCCTACAGGATGGGTGAGCTTTCCTATGTATACTTTTATCCTTTTTCGGGCATAGGAGACTACCAATGAAAAATATCCCCCACTGGAGTCTTCTTCATGCTTTCAGACTCTCTAAAATTGAAAGCACTATCGAGCATTCACTTTCTCGGGATTGCCAAAAATCCATGAGATTGTACCACAACGGTGTCTCTAGACACCACCCCATAGATAATAGTTTGGCAACATTCCCACTTTGGGTCGCTTTTGTTCAGAGTACTCTGCAATGTGTCTTTCTTGGATCCCATCAATACCAAAAGTATCTACCTACCCCAAGTATTTCCCATCTGCAGTGAAATTCCCAATATTACAGCTATGATCCCTTTCCCATGAGTCAGTTTAATTTGCTTCCTGGTCCGCCCTACCGTCATACTCTGAACAAAGGAATTTTGAGTCTACTACACTCTCTCTACCCCTGTTCAACTCCTTCCCTCCCCCCCCCAATTTGGTGGGTCATTCCACAGATTGTCTCACATCTTTCAGTTATCTACCTCGCGCTTCTAGTCAAGGAAACACCATTTCCTTGACCAGGGGCAGGTCTCCCTCTGTCGACGACAACACACATATTCAAGAGGATAGACCTAGATTTCCCTATATCTTGGTTTCATTAACCTCATTTATGACTTCCTTGGACCACTTGAGAGGAGTCTTGAATGCCTCTCAAGATGGTTGTTTCTCACGTTCTCGACTCTAGCTACATCATCGCACCGTTGAAATTCATACAGGGTATTGATCCATGCAGTATTTGGTTGAAGGCCCTGAATGTTACCTGACTCTAGCACATTGATGAGTCTATTTGAGAGACCCTGATAGGTTCATGTCCCTTGTGATTTTCGGGTTGCGTTGGAGACAGTGTTCAGAAGCCCCAACAGTGCTTCTATATAGATTTATGATTGATGCAACATATTTGTACCACAGAGGCTCCAAATCTCCATCAGTGAGTCCATACAACTATGTACCATTCCAGATCTAGCAGGCCATCAGTAATGAGAATGCCATGGGTCAAATGTAGCAATTCTTCAGATCAATATTGTATTCAACCTCTCAGTGAGGCAACCACTATGTATCATCATTTGTATATGATCGGCTCTTATATTATAGAGCATAGATCACATTATTATTTTGATATTGTTACAAACATGGGGATTCCTGCATCGTCCATACACATGTCACACATTATTTGTATCTCACTCATTGATGGGAACCATATTAATACAAAAACCAAAATCCACCATGCCCTAGCCCAGGAAGCACCACCTCTCCCCAAGAAAATCCTATGATATATGTCAGCCATACAATGAGCTCCTGCCCTCACACATCAGGGGGAAATCTATTAACCCAAAAAATCCCTCACTCAGCTCTACATGGCCTACACCACCCAAGGACACCCACACATGACCCTCATTTGACCCCATTTGACCCCCACACCCTCAAAAAGGATTAAAAATGTGTAAAAGGGCTTAAAAACCCCTAAAAAGAGCCAAAATAGACCTCATAGGGGCTAAAACCTCCAAAAAGGGGATAAAACCCCTCAAAGGAGCTTAGGACCCCCAAAAGAGCTAAAATTTGAGAAAAAGGGGCTAAAATCCCAAAAAAGGGGCTAAAGCCCCAACCAAGGGATTAAAACCCTAAAAGTCTTGAGAAAAAAGTATAAATAGAGGGGTGGGGGTCACTCTCAAAACATTCCTTCCTTGCATACTGTTATGCTGCCTGAGTGAGTGCCTTGATACTATTTTCCTCTCAAGCCATTCACTCTCCCTCACATCCATTCTCCCATTGAGCCATAGCTCCCCCATTCTCAAGAGAGGTGCTTCTCCAAGCTAGGGCATGGTGGCCCATTTCCACCCGTAGAAGGTATAATCTCTGTTTTGTGTTGTTTATTTTAGTTTTTCTAATATATTTGCTTGTAGATATATTGCTTAACATATACTTGTAGGTTTTCATGGTTTGCTTGCAGGTCTTTGGATGTTTCTAACAAGTTGTATGTAGGGTATTGGAGCTCAACCCATAACCTTGTGTGCAGAGGGGTTTTGATTTCTATTTTCTTTATTTTACTGTCTGTTTTCTTTTCATCCACCACTAGGAACCCTATCCTTCCATCCTATAGATGGAAGGTAGTCGTTCCTGCTCTATAGCAAGGGAGAAATCCCTACTACAAGAAGCTCGAGGGAGATAACTGAAAGATGTGAGGCAATCTGAGGACTGACCCACTAAATGGGGGGCGTGGGGAAGGGAAGGAGTTGAATAGCGACAGAGGGAGTGTAGTGGACTCAAAATTCCGTTGTTCAGAGTATGACGGCAGGACAGACCAAGAAGAAAATTAAACTAACTCATGGGAAAGGGATCATGGCTGTAATACTGGGAATATAACTGCAAATGGGAAATTCTTGGGGGAGGTAGACACTTTTGATATTGATGGGATCCAAGGAAGACACATCGTAGAGTACTCTGAACAAAGGAGACCCAAAATGGGAATTCTGCAAAATTATTATCTGTGGGGTGGTGTATAAAGACAACGTCGTGGTACGATCTCGTGGATTTTTGGTGAGCCCGAGAAAGTAAATGATTGATGGTGCTTTCAATTTTAGAGAGTCTGAAAGCATGAAGAAGACTCCAGTGGGGGATCTTTTTCATTTGTAGTATCATGTTCCTGAAAAAGGATAAATGTATACACAGGAGAGCTCGCCCATCCTTTAGGGGATGGGAGAATTCTTTACCATTGGTAGTCCAGTCAAGCCAAAAAAGGTTAAACCTATACTGACTGGACGATCATTCAGAGACTTTTACGAGCATGAATGAAACCAAGTTTGCTCGACAATATTTTCTTGATGAGAAGGTTGGAAAATATCTTAATGAAAACCCATGGTGATCTTTTTCCTAGAGTTCGGCCCTTCTTCCCGAGAAAGCATAAAAGGATGTAGAGGGGAATGGTCTTGGCTTAAATGTGGCAAGGTGGTCCTTTTCATATGCTAGTCTACATGGTTCGCAAAAGGATATAAACAAGATGATGTAGATTCCCTTTCCTATATTTTTATGAGCGGGAAAGGAAGCAGCTATGCTCGGCCATCTTTTCATTCTTTTAGGAGTTAGAGAAGAGCTTAAAATAAACTTTAGTATGGTCAACCGATTGCGGTGGCACAGGTGGTGCCCCATGTCGAGATAGTGGACAGTGGTCCAAAGGTCATCCATGTAGCATGGATGGAGAAGGTGGCTTTTAAACATACCAATAGATACAAGGGATAGATCACGACAGAGGCATGCAAACCGAGGTGCATCTTGGATAGAGATCAAGAGAGCAGTGTGTGAGTTGTGGTGGATAGACTTGACTACATGTGATGTGAGTGCAAGTCTAGAGGGAGTTATATGACAAATGCATGCAAAGGAAATGATCCTGACTCCGGACGATGGTTTGGAAATCCACGCAAGGTGCGGTGGGAGGATTGAAATAAAAATTATGTGCCTTCCAGGCGGTAGCCTAGGAACCCATATGAGTGGTGGTAGGCAAGTGTGACACAAGTACAGGTCCGAAGACACTTGTATCATGACGATGTGGCTCGTAAATCAAGGTAAATCCTTGGAAGTGAGTGGTCCTGAAAATGACTTATTAAACATGAGATGATGATCTCACTAGAATATAGAGGGTGGAAATTTGAGCTCGGAGGTGTGAGAGGTGTCTCTAACTTTGGACTAGCTGCTAATGGTGCTTCCCCTGACTTGTGGTGAAAAAAATGAAAAACAAAAAAAAAAGGAAAATGAAACGACTCGTTGGTGATGTTAAGCGTAAAATCTCTTGAGGAACATCCCATTGAGGGGATTATCCAAGAGTTGTCCATCAGAGTCAATAAGGGTGTATGCCCCTTTTATGAGGCAACAGTGGATGATGTATGGGTTGTACCACATTGATTCGAACTTGCCTTTTCCCAATTTGTCATTGGGTTGGTCATAGACCAAAACCATATCTCCTCCGCTAAAGGTGCGAGGGTGGACATGGGAGTCATAATGGGCCTTTGACCGTGTTTTTTCTGCTTCGATGGCTTGGAGGGAAGCTCGACGGTCTTCTATGGTTTGCTCAAGTTGGAGGAGTCATTCTTCCAAAGGCGAAGTATCAGGGAGGAGTACAACCATGAGGTGGAGATGGGATCTGGCACTCTATAGGGAGTATTAATTCAACACCATGTACTAGGTGGAAAGGGGTGAAACCAGTTATGGTTTTTGTGGACGTGCGATAAGCCCATAGGGCGGAGAACAACATGTGATGCCAGTTTGTTTTATGGTTTGCTACAATCCTTTGGAGCATTTTTTTGATGATTTTGTTGACTGCTTCAACTTGGCCATTGCCCTGCAAGTAGTAGGAAGATGAGTATTGTTGTTCAAATTTCAACATGGTTGAAAGATCAATCCAAACAACGTCTTCAAAGTGTTTACCATGGTCCGAGATGAACTGTCTAGGAACACAAAATCATGAAATAACATGGCTGAAGAAGAAGCGTGCCGCCGTTTCACTTTTGCAATCAAATGTGGGCATGGCCTCAGCCCACTTAGTGAAGTAATCAACTACCATAGTGATGTATTTATGACCGTTGGCTAAGGCAGGGTTGATTGTCATGAAGTCAATTGCCCATTTGCAGAAGGGACCGACTGTGACTATGGGGTGTAACGGTGCAGTGGGGTTATTGCCTTTGGGGCAAAGAGCTGACAGCTACGACAATGCTTAACTACCTCTATGCAATTAGCGAAGATGGAAGGTTAGAAGTAGCCATCACGTAGAATCCTCTGGGTGGTTTCCAGACATGAAAGGTGGCCACCACAGGATCCACTATGACAATTGTTGAGGATGGTCTCGTCCTCGTCACGAGTGAGGAAACAACGTAGGATGGTATCGATGCCTTCACAATATAAAACATCTCCAATCAATAGGTGGTGAATCGCTTGATGTCCAATGCGTCGCCTATCCTCATGGTTTAAGTGCGCTACGAACTTATGTGTTTGTAAATATAGAAGGATGTCCCCATACCATGGGTCCTCCGTGGATATGATGAATACGAAATCATCAAAGAGATCATCCTTGGGTGGTGATGACCTAGTTAATGGGGGTAGATCGGTCATGAGCGCGGCCAGTACGAGTTCCTTTGTGCTTTTTGGGGAAACGAATTCCAAGTCAAATTCTTGGAGGATGACTACCCACTTAGCAATGTGACCTTGTATAAGGTGATGACTTAAGAGGTACCTCATTGGGTTTGAATCATCCACTACATGAGTATGGTTTGCAATGATGTAGTGGCGCAACTTCTGAGCTGAGAATATGATAACAAGGGCCAATTTCTCCTAGAGTGAATGTCGTAGTGGGGGACCTATCAGCTTCTGACTGATGTAATAAATCATGTGCTCATGGTGTGCATCTTTTTATTGGACCAAGACTCCAGCAGTGGCATTGTCCAAGGCTGACACATAGAGAATGAAGTCTCGGGTGAAGTCTAGTGCTGAGAGTAATGGTGTAGAATCCAGGGCTTGCTTGAGTGCATCAAATGATTCATGTGCTTGCTGATCCCAAAGAAAGGGGATTTTTGTGCATAGCATGTGAATGAATCCATGGGATTTTGTTGCATATTCTAGTACAAAGAAACGAAGGAAGTTGGCCTTTCCTTGGAGGCTCTGTAGTTGGTGCCGGGTTTTTGGTGAAGGGAGATAAAGGATATCCTGAACCTTGAGAGGGTATATCGTTGTCCCTTTGTGAGATACGATGAACGTAGGTAGAAGGCCTATTGGGACACAAAAAATGAATTTTAGGGGATTAAGGTGAATTTTGTACTTATGACATCGCAAAACGACTTTCCGCAAGTTGTCTATTTGGTGTGCTTGTTTCAGTGATTGAGTGGTAAGGTCATCTAGGTAGACTAAGATGATGTGGATTAGGTCATGGAAACAATATGTCATGGAAAACTGGAAGGTGGCTCCAGCATTCTTCAGACTAGAGGGAATTACACAATAGGTGAATGTGCCCCATGGGGTTGTGAATGCAGTCTTGTAATAATCTTCTTTCCGGATCTGGATTTGGTTATATCCAGAAAAATCATCCATGAAGGAGAAGACCTCATGTCCGGTGCATGCATCGATAATCTGATCGATGAAGGGTGTTGAAAGTTGTCTTTGGGACAAGCCCCATATATATCGTGGAAGTCTCTACAAATGTAGATGGTACCCTTTTTTTTATTCACAAGAACAGGATTAGAAACCCAAGTGGTGTACGCAATGGGGTAAATGAAGACAACTGTGCATAGCTTCTCAATTTCAGCTTTGATTGTGGCAACTTTGGAGGGGTGGATGGATCATTGCTTTTGGTGCATACAGGCCACATCAGGCCATGTGTCAATGTGGTGTTCCACAATGGATGGATCCAACCCTAGAATTTCAGTGTAGGACCAGGCAAAGCTCTCAAGGAACTCTTGGAAGATGGCTTTGTAGGTAGCAACTTCTTCCGGGGAGTCGGTTTCCCCCAGCATGATTTCTTCAACAACCTTAGGGTTGGTTGAGATGTTGATTTTGATGGCTGGAGAAATGTTGGACATGTTCCCTTCTTCAAACGTGTTTAGTGCTGGAATGGGATTTTTGAACCAGTCGACTTTCCCATGAATAAAATCTTTGGTCTCCACAAAAAACTGGTCAGACTGTGACACAAGTTCTTCGGGGAGGAAGAACGAGCGATGGTGCATGTCATCCCATGGGTATTCCAGGGTGGTTAAGGCTTCAAGTATCTCCTCATCATTGCGGAAGAAACAAAGAGACATGTTTGATGGACCATCGGTGATGGTGGAGACAAGAGGGTCTGTAGAATTGGAAATCATGTAAACGGACATGGTGTCTGAAGAAGGAGGTTGGGGGTGAACTTCTTTGATCAGAGTGATCTCAGATTCAAGGGAATGTTGTCGAAGGTTGTCTAGATCCATTCAAAACTTAGACAATTCTTAGTAGTGGTGAGAATAGTGTCCATATAATCCACAGAGGGCGCAAGAATGGTTTTTTCTCAATGACTTGTTTCTCACTATTGGTCCGCTTGGTATTTCAACCACGGGGAGGTTTTCCATTATATCCATGGCATCCAAATGCACATGGATTCTGGGGATCTCAGGGAATTTTTGGGTTGGATGGCCTTTCTCTTCACAAATGGCACAAGGTGGGATATGTTGGGGTTCAACGATAGCTTTCACGTTTTTTCCCCTCTCCCTTTTTGGGTGGGGAGGTGCGGGTGCGGGTGTGGTGGTTGGTTTTTGTGGGCTGGGTGGAGGATGAGATTCAATTGCAATGGCTTGCACAAGGGGTTAAGACTACCTGGGACATTGGTGGTTGGGCCAGTGGATCAAGGTACCCCACGGGAATTCCCAATTTAAAATTGGGTAAGTTTAAGGTAGCCATTACTGGCTTTCTCATGACACTAGGTGAGGTAAAGAGGAAGGGAATTGTGTGGACTGGGGAGGAGCCCAGATAAATACCCGATGGTTGCATGTGGGGATGAGGTTGTGGTGGAAACCACACATAATGCTATGGCTATGGATGATGCTATGGATGTTGATGATGCTGTGGTTGTTGATGGTGTTGCGGCTGCGGATGGTGTTGTGGTTGCGGTTGGGGTTGCGGCTACGGTTGATGTTTGGGTGCAATAGTGCTAAATGAGAGCATACACAAATCTGTAGTCTCATTTGGTGTCGTAAATGGTGACACTAAGGGGAAAGAAGCCATCATGGTGGTATCAGAAAACAACACAGGGCCCACATTCAACAATGGGGAGGTTGGTATGTTGTCAACCATGGTGTTGACCGGAGGGACAACATTGGAGGGTGTCGCTAGCCCTTGAACTGAACACACCTTTCGATGAAGGATTTTTTTGTGCTCAAATTTATCAGTTTGTACCCTTTTGAATCTTCAGAGTATCCAACAAAAAGACAATCTTGGCTTTGGGGCTGCAAAGCCTTCCTCTTCTCTGTTGGAATTCTAGCCCAAGCCTTTGAGCCAAAAATCCTGAAATGGGTCACATCTGGCTTGTGCCCACTCCATGCTTCGAAGGGAGTCATACCATTAAGATATTTATGAGGCACCCTATTTTGAATATAGGCTGCACAGTTGATAGCTTCGGCCCAGTACTTTGGTGGAAAATTTTTGGCCTCCATCATGCATGTTGCCATCTCCTTTAGTGATCTGTTCTTCCTCTCAGCAACACCATTTTGCTATGGTGTGTAAGGGATAGAATGCTGCATCTGAATACCTGCATCTGCACAATAATTAATAAACTCAGACTTGACATACTCACCACCATTTTCAGATCTGAGGACCTTGAGTTTCCTCCCAGACTGGTTCTCAACCAAAGCCTTAAAGACTTTGAATAGGCCAAAAACTTCAGACTTGTGTTTCAGAAAGTAAACCCAACAATACCTGGAAAATTCATCAATGAAAGTCAATGCATATTTGGCCTAAATCATGGACATATGAGGGAATGGGCCAGAAACATCACTGTGGATCAGCTCGAGGGGTGCATAGGTTCTCTCATGACTAGCTCTCTCAAATTTGTGCTCTGGGTGTTTTCCTAGGATACAACCTTGGCAGACTCCTTTGGAAAATTTTATCTTGGGAAACCCTATGAACATCTCTTTCTCACTAAGACCAAAAATATACTTGTAATTTAGGTGGCCAAATATTTCATGCCAAATCTTGCTAGCTTCATTAGCATGAATCAGAAGAGCAGAGGGGTTTGAGTAGGGTAGGAAGTGTGAGAACATGTATACCTTTTGAGCATGATTTGCAACTCCTTTTGAAATGTCTCTACCACTTGAGATCTCTGTGATCTCAACTTCATCAGGGGAGAATATGACTTTCTTAGGAGACCCAGTGTGGGTCATATGGTACATTGACAAGAGGTTGGAGGCAAGACCAGGCACATACAAGACATTGTTGAACTGACCATGATCAAGATTAGTCCTCCCTTTTCCCAAACTTTCAGTGAGAGAGTCATCTCCCAGTACTATAGGTGGTCCTTTCGACATGTCAAGTGAGGATAATGCCTCCTTGGTCGAAACCATGTGTCTTGAAGCTCCAGAATCAAGGATAAAACTGGGTGAGGTTGATGTGCCAGCAACCAATGCATGAAATCTCTCTCTGTCATCTGAACTTGATCCTCCTTCTCTCTTCTTTGAGTTGTCTGGAAGGGAGATGCCATTCTTCTCCAGGAGTTGGGTCAGCATGTCTATTTGCTTCTTCATACAAGAGCTTTCAGTGTGATTTCCCTTATTGCAGTATGCGCACTTGCTCATTTCACCTTTGTTTTTCTTCTTCTGGTAGTTTTTCTTGGAACCTTGTGGCTTCTCCGGAGACTGTTTCTTGTCTCTCTTTTTCTCAGGTGGATTTTTAGCTTTCTTTTTTCTTTTTGAATCCACCTTCAAATCTCCATCAATCAGAGCTTGATCTTTGGATGGTTTGATAGTTCCCATCATCACCAGCTTGTCCTGTTCTTGTGTGAGAGATTCCATGAAATCTACAAGCCTAGGCATCTTCCAGGTTCGAGCTGTCAGTTTTGTGGCATAGAAGGTTGAAACAAAAACTGAGTAGTTAGGTCCTAGCTTAGAGAGAATGGCCAGGACGAGCTGATCATCCTTTTTTTCGATCCCACACTGTTTCAGCTACAAAACAAGTGCTTTGAACTTGGAGAAATATAGCTGTAGGGATTCAAAGCTATTTGGACTCAGAGAAATCAGCTCATTTTTGATTTGATGTCCCCTCATCTCATATGTATTTCCAAAAAGATCAGAAACATTCTCCCATACTTCATTCGGTGATGTCAATCAATCAATATGGAAAAGGAGGTCTCTGGAAATACTCAGACACAGGAGACCATAGGCCTCATCCCTCCTGTTGTGCCATTTTATCTTCTCTACAGCTGCATTGGGATCTACTTCTATTGCCATAGTCACCCTGTAGAGGCCTTTTGATCTCAATAGTATCTCCATCTCTTATTTCCATTCAAGTAAATTGAAGGGAGTCAAGATAGCTTTCTGTGATTGATCCATAGCTTAGAAAATCTGTCCCGGCTGTCAGTAGAAGGCTCCCAGTCACTGATGTCGAACCTGTAAAACAATTTTGAAGGAGAGAAATCGATGTACAATGGATTTGATACCATGGGTAAATTGAACCCAGTGATAGATTAATTTTACTCACAACAATTAACAATTGATCATGCAGAATCACTCACAAAAGAGACTAAAATTGGAGCTGAACACTAAACTGTATTAACTCAGTGTACAATAGCCAACCCTGTAACATAATAGGTTGCTGAATAAATAAAATAAATCAGGGATTCAAATTCATGAGGAGCAATTTGAATCTAGCATAAAGCAGGCTTACTAAAAATAAGCAAATACCCCATAGGTGCAAAAAGCTGATCCCAAATCAGTCATGGAGCTCACGAATTAGCAAAAAGGATTAGGCAAGATAAAGAGTGATGGAATGAAATCTAATACATTCTTTTACAAGGATAAAAGAGTGGAGGATTAATAGGACAAAAAACTAGTTCACCTCACCTAGTCAAACTTTCCCTATTGCCTTAAAACACTGAAAAAGCAGGCAATAAATCAGAAAAAGTAGAAGGGCACCTAGGAGGCCAGGAATAAAGTAGAATTGATTCCTTGAGGTTTCCCAAGTGCTACATGAGTCAAATAAGGTAAGTTTGACCACTATGGATAGGTAAATGACAACTTGCATAAGGTGGGACACATGAACTAGGAAAATAAGACAGAAATAATTAAATTAATGTCTAAGGTGGTAAACTATGGGTTGATTATTCTAACATTTGTAACCTTGTGCATTTGAAGGCATCGCCTCTGAGGCTTTGGCGTGGAAGAAATTTCTGAATACTCAAGTGGGGCCCTCCTCATGAATGATCATTCACTTTTGTAATATGTAACGATTTTGTAAACATTTGATGAAAGTGGAATTTTGGGAGGTGAAGAGTTGGGAAGCCCAAGGGTCATTTGTGGGCAGCCCAACAGTCTCATCCTTTTGTATAAATATAGGAGACTTAGAAGAACAAAAGGGCTTTTTCCCAGTTAGACATGTAAAGAGATATTGTAAGAAGAACTACTTTTTTTTGCAATAAAGAATTATTGTTTGCCTGTCGGAGAAAGTTTGGTGGGACGTTCAAATGCTATGCTACGGATTGGTGAAAGATGAACTATTTCATTTTTCCAGTTTTTGTCCATTAACTGTGAGATCGTTCTAACTCTTAGAGCCTATGTTTTTGTTTGAATGATTTCTGGTTTATTCTGTGAAATTGCCACCATGAGTAATGCATGATGTTCATAAACAATTGGCTATCTGATTGTATAAATATCTTTAATCGTTCATGTGTTGTAGGAAGGAATATCAACTATCTGTAATTTCTCTTTATAATGCATGAACAATACACATTACTCATAAATAAGTTACAATTTGGCTCCCTGGGGATAGATAGATAGATAGATAGATAGCTAGTTTTACCTTATTGCTACATATGTGATTTATAAGCTTGTGAGTTCTAAGACAAGAGGTAAGAACTTGCACATCACGTTGTGACTACTCCTTGCATCCTTTATCACCCTGCATGGTTAATTAGGCATGTGCATATCATACTTTAAGACAAAAATACAAAAATACACACGGTGGACTAGGCCGCAACCAGTAAAACCTTTGATTTTTGTTTCTTGACCTACGGTGGCCGGACCACAAACCAGACGGATTCCCTACACCAAACAGTCATGGGCTATTTGGGAACATTGACTGGGGAGAATCCCTTGCTGTTGTTGCCTGCGAATTTCCAGGCCTCAACACCATCTTTGAATCTCAACACCGTTATCTGAATGATGTTTCAGTAATTCTTCAACGGTGATGGGTCCTAAAGTAGGATATATGAGAACGTATCTATCTGCTGGGGTTCTCTGTTCATTTACAGGGGTATCCAGAATGGTGTCTGAAGCTTGTGCAATTTTTTCCCCTGACATAGACATGTGGGTCCGACTATGAGTGATAATCGTATCTCTTGCTGGAGGAGGTGTTTATGTAGTTTGTTTAGACATGATTTGTTGGCCCTCCTTCTAGTGCCATTTGTTGAAGCCTCGGTTGGTTATGTATAATGATGAAAAGGTATCTAATACTTACAATAGAGGATGGAAACCCAGACTAAAGGGATTTGAAAGGTCATGTGCAGACATTCCTATCCCCAGCCTGTTTAGTGTAGTGATCTCCCACAGATATTTCTAGCCTACGCTGGCTCTTGTGGATTTGATCCTTAAAGCATCTATTTCCCAGATTGGAAAATGGGATGGGTGATGTAAAGAAAATAAATTAAAATATAACTATAAAGGAAAATCTTATCTAAATATAAGATACTCAAAAGGGTTGTTGAATTATTTAAGGATCAACCTGAGGTGTAAGACAGAAAAAGTATTTTCATCAAATTAACAAAAATGTAAATGAGACTAATTAACTTATCACTTAAATCACAATCAATTAATTAAAATCAAATGACAGCAAATTAAGTTTGTGTCATTCAAGGTTAACCTGCATCTATGCATATTAATTGAAAAACCAACATGTTTGTCTTTCTAACTTCACTGTTGAATCATTTGCAGAAATAGATAAATACTTTTAAAAGAAGAAATTCTTCAAAATTTTATCAATGCATGAATTAGTAACAAAGAGAAATCAAAGTTATAAATAAATTCTTTTATCAATTGCAAAGAACTAACAGTGACATTGATCCATCTAAAACAAGAAAAATCATGATCTGTTAAAGAAATTTAATCAAACCAATAACAAGCGATGTAAAATAATATCAATACTATATTAAATCATGGTTTGTAAGAAAGTACATAAACCTTAACTACACAGAGGAATCTTCAGTCTCTTGTCCCAATATTTCCCCTTCCAAAAGTCCCTTAATACATCTGAAGTCTACCCCTTAAATAATTAATACAAAAGAATCAATTCCTTTTAAAATGGGATCAAAAAACCAAGACAAAGCTAATACCCAAGAAAATATCTCCATATTTTCCAAATCTCCAACAACTCATCTAAGTTGGGATAGTTAGCGGATTCAAGTCCAAGTTGGGCATCACATCCGTGATCTTCTATTTCATTCTTCACTAACTTATTCCAAGTACAAATTTAGATATGGATCTTCCCTTCATTGGAAAATGGCTATTTTATTAATTGGTCCACATCATCAATGTTGATATGACAGCCCCTGGATCTTCTCTTTTGCTTCATCTTGCTGTTGTTCAACCTGTTCAATCATGAGTTTCAGCGGGCATGAATTCTCAATGAGACCCATTATAGGAAAACACAAAGAATACATTAAATTGTCAGTAGCATACCACCTCCTTCCACATATATCCTGCGACTTCTTAATAGCTTCACCAATTGTTTCATTCAAATATTCCCAAGCACATAAAATAGTTTTGACCTTCTTCAGCTGAAAACTGCTAAGAATAGTAATGTTTTCTGGCCTATCTTTCATATATCTTTTCCAATCTATAAACATCATCATATGCTTTGGAATCTTTCTCCCTTCTTTCTACCTAATCTTTAAGAGTAACAAACATCTTATCAAAAGAAAGACGAGTCTCAAAAATACTATCCAGAGTTTTAAACAATTCACAGATTAATTCATAATGTTCTTGATTAGTCTTTAGAGCTAATTCTTTGAATTCTTCTTGTGAGAACTTAGAGAACGAATATGAAGCTGCACTTGCAGTTGCATATGCACATTGCTTCTCAAGCAATGTTGTTCTCTGCGCAAAGACAACATTTACGGTCTTCTCACTTAGTAGCTCATACTGAAGAGAAGTATTCTTCACTTGTATCTCATTACACTTGTCCTCGGATATCTTCATGAAATCAGCAACATGAGACTCATGTTCCTTTCTGGTCTATTCCAGTTCTTCCTTTAGTTTGATTATTTCTTCTTTTTCTTGTCAAATGGCATGTTCAAAGAATTAGCAGCATGGAAGTTTGCACCTGTGAAAGCTCCCAAAGCAAAAGTAGCATCTGCAACATCCACCTGTGGGTTACCAGAATGTTGAGTCCACACTACCTAGTTAGAGAGAGATGTATCTACATCACCTTTATCTGTGCTTCTCTTCTTACCTCTTCTAACCACTGCTTTATTAGACTTGCTATAATGATAATATCCAAGAGAGATCATAATATCTTCATTAAACTCATCTCTTACCTCATCAGTGGAAGAAGTGCTAATTCATGTGGAAACCAAAGGAGAAGTCTGAGTGATGGTAGGAGAAGGCATGGGCATGGTGATGTGAGCAGTGAGTAAAGGGGGAAAACTACTTTGGAAAACAATTTCTTCAGAAGTCAAAGAAATGATTGGAATCGAGGTTTCAGGGGATGAAGCATGAATGGTATCAGCTATAAGTGATGATGAAAGAACTAATACCTTTTCAGGAATGGATGACATTAATAGAGAAAAAGAAGAAATGTGCAGTGGAATATTAGGAACTTGAAGTACAGTAGATTGTGGCATAGGTGGGTTTACAGAGATAAGACCAATATAAGTAGGTATGCATGTCGAACCTTGATAAAGCTGAGATAATGGAGGTGATAAAGTTGTTCCAACAAGAAAAGCAGATAGGGTTGTAATCGACGAGAGAAGTAGTGCTAAGGAAAAAGAATAAGACCCAAAAGTAGGTTGTGGGTTTTCGAGAATAGAGGAATATTTTCTATTACTACCATTGAATAAATTCATAAATTCCTGCAAATTGTTACCATTATCAACTTCTTCAGTGACAGACACAGGAGAAGTTCCTCCTTCTTCAGTATCAAACTTGGTCAAGTCTATGGTATGAGATGGAGAGGAGGGAACCTAAAATTTTAGACTTGTAAGTGGCTTAAGCTCAGTAATCACCTGTTCATCACATGCTAAAGTGTCTATATCATTGACTTGTTTATCAGCAACAGCTTGAGTAGTTGCAATTTTTTGAGTATCTAGCACAGAATTCATCTTTTTAGATTTTGTTTAAACTATTGAGAACTATGGTTCAAGGCTTTGACCTGCTGAGCAACAGATGCCTGTGGGACATCCTCCATAGGACTTTTACCTTTATCCATAGCTGAGCTAGTCATCATTGAATAATCTTTAGTTTCTTCAGCCTCCTTCTCTTCCTTATCTTTCCTCATATTTTCCTGAATGTCCCATTCCATTACTCTGTAAGCCCGAACCATGTCTCTAATTTCCTTCTGGTAGCATAATATTTGACTTCCTCTTTTCTCTTGGATCTGGCTAAAAATTCAAAAAAACTATCAAATTCTTGGTAAATAGAGTCATTTGGTACTTCTTCATGAGTATAACCTGCTTTGAAATGTTTCTACCTGAGATGAGCATCAACCCACCCCTTGGGGTCATGTTTCCTTTTGCTAGAATAACCCAGTTTCAGAGAAACTATGTGGTCACTAAGCTCTGCAGCCTAGGTCAAAGTTGTTATGCTCAGTGGTCCAAGGGTTTGAGGGAACTTAGGAAAAACTCTTCTTTTTGGTCCAGTGAAGGATTTTTGTTAAATGCTTCAGTTAGTGTCTGGAAGGATATCTCCTCAATAACCAACCTGTCAGGTACAACTTTGGGTAACATATGGGTAGTATCTGCCCTAGATTACGATATATGCAAATGATTCTCCAACTTACTAATCTCCCATGGTAGCAATAAGATTTCTGGCTTCAAGTGAAAAGGCTGGAGATTCCCTGTTGAAGATTAGAAAATATGAACAAGGAAGTTTTCAAAAATTTTGTAGAACCTGGCCACATAATTGGTATCCCACAATTATACATGGTAGATGTGTAAAGGTGGGGCTGGTAAGATCCAATTCCATCCCAAATTGGGAAACTGGAACTCACTACAAAATACATTAACAATGAAGGCTGAGAAGAAGAAATTGGGTTTCTTCCTAGCAGTGGCCTTTTGATAGTCTTGGATGGTTGTCTTGAGTTCTAGAGAAAGAATGGAATCCCATGGGAAGGACTCTCCCATGTTTAGAATGTGATGAGATATTGGGGCCAATTCATCTTTAAAATAAGAGCAATTGGGGAGACTGTAAAGTCTTCACAACATATCTGCTAGCAGAGAGTAGAGTTCCCTAAACCAATCAACATAGTAAAGTTCATCCTTCCTCTGAGAAAACTTATCAAATTTGCTCATCCAGGACTTCAACATTTCATCAAAATTATATCTGGACTTAGATGCTTTGACAAAATCAGCGTTAAGGAGTTGTCTGACCGGCTTGAGAGCATAATCTTTGACGAAGACCTCAGGATGGAAGTTAGTGAGTTGAGACCCTGTGCTGCTATTAAAGGAGTGGTATTTCTATTTTGCGTGTTCAATAATCCATTTAACTGCGCCATTGTAAGGGAGAATAGTAGGTCTAGTAGTAATGGAATAGATACCGGAATCTCTAATTATCTGGTAGGAGGGGTGGAAATTCTGTATTACCGAGAGGTCATCATTGTCGAAAATAGAGTATATCCTAGACCAATCTACTTGGTAAGTTTCACTGAATCTACCACTAGTATCAAAAAAGATGCCAAAGTTTGGGTGCTTAGTCATCCTATCCCTCTAAAGGTTATTGCATTGGGTAATTCAAGACATCTTGGGGTTGAAATATTTTGTTAAATGCATAAACCCAGAATTAAAACAAATTTAACCCAGAACAACAGTAAGAAATTTCAATTAGAAAAATGACTCAAATACTAACTTGTAATTAGACCGGAAAATGATAATGTCAACTGGTAAAAAACACAAGGAAATTTAGCAAAACACAACAATTTATAGTAGTAAAAATGGTAAAGAAATCACAAAAATCCAAAATATATATAGATTTTCCTGAGTCCGTTAGGACCATAGGATTAAGATAAATGAACGATTGAGATTAAACATGCGGGATGCGGGATATCATTACAAATTTCAAATTTTATTTGACCGTCCCACAACCTGCATTCTGCACATGCAGGATGCATGATCATAAAACTGTGAAACGTTTATTCAATCTCTCTCGCAATCCGCAGCCTGCAAGTTGCGGGCTGCAGAGACATGCAACAAAACCATCAAAATAAATTATTTTCCCACAACATGCATTCTGTACTTGCAGAATGTGGGATGCGGGATGACCAACTTACACTCACACAATATTTCTGCATCCTGCATTTTGCAAGTTGCGAGATGCGGGTTGAAAATCTTGGAAAAAACAAACTTCAAAATCCCTCCATCAACAAGTTGCAGGTTGCGAGGTGCGGGGTGAAATAGTTTCACTAAAAGATAGTTCTCTGTAACTTCATCAAAACACACAAATCACGCATAGATTTCAGAAATTAGGCTAAGTTAGCAAAACAAAGAAATGACGACAAATGTAATAGGGGCCACAAAAATGATTAAAGGACTTCAAGCAGTTACCTTTGTATGTGTAATTGGGCTCTTTTGTTTTAAATAACATGGGATCTATTGTACCTACAATAAATGGTGACCGGTGTTATGGAGAGAAATTCCTATGGCTTGGGGTACCACAATGGATAGCTTGACTCCAGAAATCAATCCTTTCCAATATGTAAGAGAAATCAAATATCTAACACTGAAGGATCAAAACTCGTACCTTATTTTGGACAGTTGAAGTAGATCCCCGTTGAGCTTTCCAACTCGAGCTTGAATTGATAAATTATTTCCTCAACAATCAGTAAACAAGACAAGCATGCTATATATATATTGGTGTTAGATCTACTCTAGCATATATATTCAACAACGTATAAGCATTTGAAATCATCCATGGATAAAATATTCATTCAAACATACATTATTGGATAGGAAAAGATATTTCTATTAATATAAAATCAGAGATTCCAATGAATACAACCTCTGTCGACACGTCTGCGAATCAGAGAAACTGAATCCACCACTTGGACCTCCACCACCTCAATCCTCCATCTCTTGATAGAAAGCTCACAAGTAAAAGGAAAGATTGGGGAGAACACCAAAGTGCTCCAAGGGACAAAGGGATGCAGACTCAAGCATAAGTTCTGGCAACAATGGACTATAGTTTCTTTGCTCTCAATTCTCACATATTCTTCAATGTATCCAAAAGGTTCCTTATATATCTCTTCAATGGGGAAATGAAGGGTCGAATCTAAGTGATCTCAAGGCATATGGAAGGCCAGGAGACAAGTGATTCGGATCCATGTCAAGGAAAACTCCAAAATAATTTGGCCTTTTGCACACATTCCGATGTACACAGTTTTAGGGGTCAAACCCATGTATATATGCGAGAAAGGGTTTAAAAGTCACGTATAGCAATTTAAGCATGTTTTTATAGATGATCTTGAAAACATCAAATGTATAAAAAAGTTCCATGGGGTCCAAAGAGACCGCAGAGGGACAGGGGAAGGCCATACAAGTGTGATTCACCAGGTGTCATAAAATCAGCTATAACAGATGTCCCCTAATGTTTGAGGTTAGAGGGGTCATATGATGGCCAAAATGCATTATAATTCCATCCCAGAAGTGGAGTGATGAAGAACCCAGTGGAATACTAGCCACCCAATCAGCATAGTACAATGATATAACTTTGCATATAACTGCAAATACATATAGCAGTCCCGGATACATAAGAGTACAATAGCCATGAATAGGCATGATACAAAATATGACATGTGTGGTCATCGCCACATACAATACACATAGATCAGAATATCCATGATGAAGATATACAAAGGATCAAGATCTCCATAATGGTTGAAGATATACAATGGATCAAGATCTCTATAATGGCTGGAAATGTTTGACATATACTGGAATCAAGTAATGAGAGCTGAAATCTCATGAACACTGGAACGATTAAGGAGGTAGCATATAAGAGATGCCACCAATCTGGAAGGTCTTCTGCACAAACCGCTACAAGTACAAGTCCTACTATGTGAATATAGGTGTCAAGGTCAAACATAGTAGTCCATCGTTTGATTATCGGTCATTGATGTGTACCGTTAACAGACGCAAGATCACCCACCAATAATGATAATGGGAATCAAGGTACTAGAGTGCAAACTAACAAGTGTGAATAAATGTGTTGAGGTTGAAAACTGGAGAGAATCCATCGATCAAGGGACATTGATGTATTCCCAAAGAACTGTCGATGGCGAGAGAACCTGCCACTGATGACTGCAAGTCTCAAGGAACTCAAAAATGACTCTAGATTCCAATCCCAGAATAAATGATCTGAAGTAAATGGGATGAAATCCGCTGGAAGGAGGGCATTAAGGCATCCCCCATCATCCAACACGAGGTACTCAGCAAAGCTATATAATGTGGAAGGACTCGATCATAAGGTGCACAAACTAGTAACTACAACGAGAATGGCCGACATGCAAAGTCAAGATAATTGAGGAATGGTCGACTCAGGTTTCAACTTCCTTCGAAAAAGAGCATAACAGTGAATAGTGACTGAATGTAGGTAGCATAGACTCGATATACAAAACTAGGACATCTCTGTGACATAGGAGGCATCGATAGAGGCTCCATAGGGACTGGAAGCTTAACCAGTCGATGGATATAAACTCAGATAAACAAGTATAGCTCCTAAAGTCAAACTATAAACCCAACCAATGGATGTGATATACAGTTCTCTGTTCGAAGGTGGCACAACTCAACAGCTACCAAAGATAACATCTTTCCTTGTCTGGATTTTTGGTTTTTTAATTTTTTTGGACTTTTTGAAATATTTAAAAAGCTTGAAAAAGAATAAAACTGCTTTATAGTTACAAACTAGGAGGAGACGAGTGTCATATGGCAAACAAACTAGTTCTAGGCAGTGGAACATACCTATGCTCAATGCAAGGATACATGTGTAGGATAGAGACACTCGGGGGAAATTCCCCTCCTTGTAAAATAGGGAATTAAGCTGCAAAGGATATAAAAGATGGCTCTACATGGCCAGACATGAGACACGCTCGAGCTATATGGCTGAAACTCAAAGTCAGGGAAGCCGGCGTAAGGATCAAGAAGGCAGGCAAAGCTCATGATAATGCAATTACAACTTGACATAAGGGAGTCCTAGGTAAATGTCTAGCATAAAGTTCAAGAGGAGTATGAAGCTCTTGCTCAAGGACATGGCGGGACTAAAAGGGACTTCCGGACCTAAGAGAGGACTCATAGCATGGGTACCAAATGCAAAGGGGAGATAACTAGGACACCCATGTATAGGAAAGCTCTACCATTCACTTAGTACCACTTTTAACAATAGCATGAAGGTTCTGTCATACCATGGAATGGGTTCATACCTAAGGTTAAAATGAAACAATCATAAGGTCATGTAAAATTCAAGCGGATGTGAGATCCTAACTTATATGCTAGTTTAGACATGATACCTATGATAGGAACGAATGGGTCGAAACCTCAGAGAGAGTGTACAAAAACTGGACCCTACATGACAACCATATTAGTCCAAAACAACCCAAAATAGTCAATAAAGAATCCAAACTACAAGATATAGGGAGGAATGATCATGACAATTGCACCCAAAGGAAACAATGAAGTGAACGATAGGACATAAAAAGGAAAGTAAGGTGTAGACCCAACATTCATGCATCCACTACCACCCCCATGAGGGTGACCAATGGTGTAAAGACCGAGCGAAGGAAATCAACATCCTCCACAAATGGAGTAGAGGGCGAAATGTGACCACTCCCAAATCTATGAGCACAGTAAGGGGTTGTGATGCCCCCAAGTCTGACACCAGGGTCCGTACTAGGACCAAGGATGGGTGATAGGATACTAGGCATGACAAAAATAAAAAGACCCAAAATCAATAGAGCATAAATATACTCAAGTAAATACGATCCCAAAGGCTAAATAGCGCACAAAGAGCACACTTCTAAGAAAATCTACAGCCAAAATACAAGCAAACCAAGGGGAGGATATGTGAGCTCTCGAATGCAGCAGGTATGTCTCACCTAGGAGAGGCTTAAAACTCCCATACTGTAACACCCCGGTTTTTTACCCCCTTTGCATGGTGTATATATATTGTAATTAATCATGGTGAGCAGCTAAAGGAAAAATCCCCACCATCGATTTGGTTGTGTATGTTTCGGCAATGGGGATAGTTGCCGATGGTTTATCGTGCTATCCAGCACATTATTGGTTGGAATCATGTAAACATGCACATCAAATAAAATAAACCACAACCAACTACGGCATTGCAACATTGAATGAAAAGGGCATGATTCCAAAGGATAAGGGGTGGGGGATGTCAAACCTTATTCTGTGGGGGAAAAACCCATGTGTTATCCTTGTTGTGTTTTTCCTCCCTCCTTGTCTCCACGAGGCCATTCTCTCCTTGTCGGTTCATGCTCACGCTTTGGGGAAAGTTGTTCATCCTCACGCGGGGGGGGTAGCTCTGTTTTCTCTCACGCTTGGCCTTCACCTTCACGATTGTGGACTGTTCGTCCTTCTGTATGTCTATTCATCCATGCACTTAGGTGATTGTTTGTTCACTCTCATGCAGGGACGGTCGCTCCCTTCTCCTCACGCACAGTTTGGGATCCTCACGTAGAGAGGCATCCTGTTTCTCTTCACGCACCAATCGGGGTTCTTCTTTGGGTGTGCATACAGTGAGCAGGTGAAATGGACTCAAGGGCACAATTTCTGCTGGTATGTGTCATAGCTGTGGTTTTAATCCACATTTTCTGCCTTGCTATTTGTTTCACCCACGATTTGGGTTGCTGTTGGTTTCACCCACGATTTCTGAGTGCTGTTGAGAGTTCGTCATTCTTCCATTTCGGACTGTGCATGTGTGTATTCTTCCTCCATTTTGGACTGTGTATTTTCCTTTGCGCACGGGTTGTCATAGTTTTCAGCGTGTGATGTGGGCTCTTGGATGTAGGACGGCCGTTGATTTCCCCATATGTTGGATGCATCTTCTTCCCTCCTTTGGGACTGTGTATAGCTACCCTCGTTTTCATTGTGAGTTGTGGTCTTCATTTGAGTTTCCTAGGACTATGCTGGGAGTTCCGTTTCTTATCCATTGTGGGATGTGGATTGTTTCCTCATTCATTGAGGGGTTGTGGATGTTGATGCACCTTGGTTTTTGGTTGCTGTTGAGATGTCTTGGCCACGCTAGGGCCAAGAACAACTCTAAGATGTGTTGTGGTGTTGGGCAATAGGGCAGACCCGGGTTTAAACCTTTTGTGTTGCACCAACAAAAGACCCACAGTGTTGGCCCTTTCGGCAACAACCTGCGCGCAGGTTGCAGTCTCACCCAAAACAGCTATGGGGTGCCGCAGAATCAGGTTTCTGCAAGCCGAGAGGGGGATTACTGTACCTTAGCCTTAATAATATTATTAATCAATACTATAAAAGTTTTACCATTCATTCATATACAACTTCACAGATAATTAAACAGTCGTTACTTGCTCAACCCACTACGGGGAATTCACAGCGAAGCTAAATATTAGCAGTGATCTACTTATCAGATGTATACAATTATTAATGCATAAAAGAAACAGAAACAGAACAACACAAGAAACCACAACACCAGATATAACGTGGTTCACCCCCAGTGTAGGGGCTACGTCCACAAACTGTGTTCTATTCAACTTGCTACAAAACCACAGTTTGATCTGCGCACTCAGCTGCAGATCCTTTCAGTCCTCAAAAGCCGCGCACACAGCAGCAGGCCCCTGCGCACACAGCTGCAGAGGTCGTCCACGCACACAGCTGGGACTTAACCTTTTCTTACAAAAACCAATCTTAGCTTCGCCTTAATCTTTCTTTCATCATAAAAACCTAACCTATCTTCTTTACACAAGCGCTTATTTATACTGCGCATTTTTACAAAACCATGGTCTTAAACCATGGGCACCCAAAACCCTAAACCCTGGATTTCAACCACGGGTTTTATTACAGAAAAGGTGTTTTAACTTTCCTCGATACCCCTAAGACTGTTTTGACCTGTAACTCTTACAAATTTTCTAATTAACCGCGGGGTTACCCCAACATGGAGTATGCGCCCCAACAGGCCCCTAAGACTCACTAGTGGCCCGTCCCGGGACACTCTTTGGCTTCCTTGGTGGCAGACTTCCGCTGATGAAGCATAGTGTACTGCTTGCTGAATCTCTTCATGCTGCTGTCAGCTGCCGACTTCTGTTCTTTGAAAACCATCGCGACCCACCTGCAACGCCATCCTTTACTCCAAGTGCCGATGCCTGACCATGTACAGCTTTGGGGTCCCCTGGGATTGCATGTCCCATTGCAGAAGGAATATAGCTGCCATGGTTCTGCTACGTTGAAAGATTGCAGGGCGGGATTCCCCAAATTCTTTCTGCGAGGCCTCATGCCCTTTGTTGCTCTACGTTAGAGCAAACTCCTGTCCTTCTCTGCAAATTTAAAGCAAACTCCTGCCTGTCGATGTACTTAGCCAGGTAAGGCTGTACTGGCGGGGTACTCAGCAGGTGCTGCAGACCTCTGTCCCTTACTTCGCGTACTAGCTCTTGAACGTTACAGTCGTTCGACATAGTTCGGGCTAAATCTATCACAGATGCTTAAGGTAGACAACACAGGTCGAGATGGCTCCTTATAGAATCCCGAGGTGAAATTTGTCATCATGGTGTAGTGATATCGCCAAATCTGGCGGAGTTCCGGAAATCTTCTCCACATAGCACCGGATTTTCCCAAAATCTCATTATGACCAGTAATGAGAGCGGCTCTCGTGCCAGCGCCGTCGATTTCAGTATGTCCCATCCGTCACATTTTGGGCTGCAACACACCTTGACAACCTTCGACTTCGACACAATCTGACCCTGCGACCTACGATCACTTGTAGCTTCGCATCCTGTAGTCAATACAGACTACGATAATCCATAATGCGACAAGCATCTTCACTTATTTTCTTAGTGCTACCTCCTATTCTGAATATCTGGCCTATCCGTGTACTTTTTTAAATGGCTCCCATTTATCATAGAGGGAAAAAGCTCACCATTTAACTTGTCTAGCTGGACTGCGCCCCCATCAGTAACTTTCTGTACTACATACGGTCCTTTCCAATGTGTCTTAAACTTTCCAGGGAACTTCATGAATTTTTTGTCATAAAGGAACACGAGATCACCCTGCTGAAAATGTTTCCTCTTGATGTGTCTGTCATGCCACGCTTTTTCTCGGTCTTTCTGCACCTATTGTTGGAATCCTGCGACAAATCTATCCTCTTCAAGTGCTAATATCTGTTTCAGTCTCTCTGTGATTATGGTCGGGTCATCCATCTCGGTGAAAGCAGATATCCAGAGGCTGGGAACAATGTATTCCATGGGCATGACAGCTTCTTGCCCATAAACCAGTCGAAAGGGTGTATGGCCTGTCAACGTTTTGCAAGTAGTTCTATAAGCCCATAGCACTGCTAGAATTCGAAGATCCCAATCATTCCTGTTAGCGTTACAAACCTTTGTCAATGCATGCTCAAGGATTTTGTTAAAAGCTTCGACAGTCCCATTTGCTTGTGGGTGATATGCGGTACTCTTTTGATGATACACCTGAAATTCTTCAGTCAATACTTCAATAGTCCTGTTCAGGAAATGTGACCCTTGATCACTCATAAGAACTTTGGGACACCCAAATCTGGATAAGATGTTGTCGAAGATGAACTTTGCAGCAGTAGCAGCGCTACACGTCTTGACGGGTTGAGCTTCGGCCCAACGGGTAAGATAATCAGTTGTTGTAATGATGTATCTAGCTCCTGACTTTTTCGCAGGGGGGTTGATAGGACCAACAAAGTCAATGGCCCATTTGTCAAAGGCCTATAATGTTACTTGCAGAGCTAGGGGCATTTCATCCCTCCTAGATGGTTTACCTGTCCTCTGACAGATGTCGCAGCTGTGGCAGTATTCTCTTGCATCTTTGTGAAGTGTGGGCCACCATAAGCCGGCTGTCAAAATCTTCTGCGTTGTTGCTTTTCCTGCATAGTGACCTCCTGCTGCACCAGAGTGTGCCTCTGCCAATATTAGAGGTTTTTCGTGTTCCAAAACACATCTGCGCAGTATCTCATCTGGTCCCATCTTATACAGATGTCCTACTATTAAAGTGAAGTCCGCGGCTCGAACCACCAACTGCTTCTTCTGCTGTGTGGTCATCTATGAAGGGGGGATACCTGTAGACAAATACTGAGCAATATCCTGGAAATATTCATCAACTATCTGTATAGCAAATAATTGTGCATCGGGGAGGGCTTCGTCCATATTGGTAGGTTCTTCGCCTGATTCGAGCCTCGACAAGTGGTCAGGTCCTAGGTTAAGTCGTCCAGGCTTAACAATGATCTCAAAATCATATTCTTGAAATAAAATTAACCATCTACATATTCTTCCTCCTAGTACAGGTTTGTTAACTAAGTACTTCAAACCAGAATGGTCAGTAAACATTTTAAAATGAGATCCTAGAAGATAATGCCGAAATTTTTGTAATGCATATACCATAGCAAGACCTTCGCGTTCTGTCGTAGTATAATTTTTCTCCACTGTAGACAACTTCCTGCTGGAAAAAGAGATAGGGTGATCGATATTACCTGCGCCTGGCTGAGCGAGCACAGTACCTAAAGCAATAGAGGATGCATCCACATGCACATGAAATTCCTTGTTCCAGTCAGGGAATACTAGGATAGGGGCAGTGACCATTTTCTCTTTCAGAATGTCGAGGCTTGCTTGGCATTCTGGAGTCCATTTGAACTTAATATCTTTCTTTAGCTGCCTTTCCATTGGGGCGGTAATCTTGGCATATCCTTGGATAAATTTTCTATAGTAGCCGGTGTGACCAAGCATTGTTCGAAGTTGTTTGACGGATTTTGGAGGTGGCAGGTTCACAATAATAGCGATCTTTGTGGGGTCCATCATCAATCCCTGCTTGCATACCACATGACCAAGTAGAATGCCAAAAGGCACACAGAAGATGCAATTTTTTAAATTCAAGGAGATTTGGTGCTGTCTGCATTTGTCCAACATAAGTCTCAAACTAGTTATATGGTCTTTTACTAGCCCAAAAATAGTCCAGTCATCAAAGTAGACTTCTAAAAATTTATGTATGTATTCTTTAAAGGTGGAGATGACTACGTGGGAAAATATGGCAGGTGCATTCTTCAACCCGAAGGGCATGACAGTATATTGGAAGGATCCCATTTTGGTAGCAAAGGTTGTCTTGTGTCGATCCTCTGGAGAAATTCGGATCTGATGGTATCCCGAAAAACCATCGGTAAAAGAGTATTTATCTTGACCTCCGACATTGTCGAGCAATTCATCTGTAAAGGGAGTGGGGAAAGGGTCGTGCAAATAGGCATCATTGAGTTTCCTTAGATCAACACAGATTCGGATTTCACCCTTAGTCTTCTTCTCTTGGACGACCATAGGACTGACCCACTCAGATTCTTCAACAGGTTCGATTATTCCTGTAGCAAGCATCTTTTCCAACTCTAGCTTAACCTTTTCCTTGTATTTTGGGTTCAATCTATAAGGGCGCTGCTTCACAGGCTTGGCATCAGGCTTCTGGGGGATCTTCATTACTCCGATATCTCCCAAGATACCTTTCATTTCGGAGAAATTTGTCGGGAACAGATCTTGGTATTCGTGGAGCAGTTGAGTTACCTTGCTTACCATCTCGTCATCCCAATAGTCGCCAATGGTAGCAAACTTAGGCTGTGCTTCGGATCCAATGTTAAATGTGCGCATCTTCAAGGGCTGCGTCACTTCGGGAACTTCGACTGCCGGTCCATGCACGTCACAATATCCTTCTGACTCAGGGATATCAAGACGGCGCGGATCCTCTTCTTCGTCGACTGTGAAGTTATAACATTCAACTGCGAAGCCTTCTTGTGTGGCCCAATCAGGGTGATTTTCTGTCACTTCTTGATCGTTAAATACCTTAGTATTGATGATCCGGATAGCTGCGTCTAGGGATGGACAGACATCATTAGTAGAAAAGGTATGGACAAAGCTATGAACAAGACAATCCCAACTTACAGTATCTTGGCGAAGTTTAGCCTCCGCGTACCAGTTCTTCACCAATGGTCCCAGCGTGTGCACAAATATATGTACCCACTCATTCTGAGGGACATACTTCCATGCCTCATAGCATTTGCTTAAGTGGTCCTGGGGTCTAGTTTTTCCATCAAACTTACTTCGTACCGTTGCCAACTGGTCTGAGAACCACAGGCGAAGGAGCTTCTGACATGCTTCCCAGGTAGGGATGTGCTTATTATGGCTCGTCCACCATCTGACTGCTGTGGCTCTGAATGCTAACTCTAGGGCCTCCATTTTCTGTAGGTCAGGTATCTGATCCGAGAATTGTGCAATAAACGGTTCAAGATCTATCGAACCATCATACACAGGTATATTGCGGGTTTGGGAGTCGACCCGTCTGAGAGACTTGGTAAGGCCGACATTGCTGCCCCTATGGTGCTCAGATAATCGATGTTACCAACTTTCTATTTCATCTTCAGAGTCCGTCATACAGGAGCTACCCGACTCCCACCCTGCGGCCGGAGGATCCGCATAACCTTCATCCTGCGCTGTGATAGTAGATATAGGTTCCACATCAGCTTGATCCTCATGGGGGAGTGGATCGGTGTACCGTTCCCCTTGTGAAGGATCCAGGGGCAGGATGACCCTGAAGTCTTTCCCTTCGAAGACCATCTGTCTCTTCTTTAGGTTGATGACTGCGGCATTTGCCATTTCCCATTCAATTCCTAACAGGGCCGGGTAAGGGTTGCTGTCATCAATGATCTCAATTACTTCGAAGTCTGTGAAGGTACTGACTCCGTCAATATCTATTTGGAGATCCAGGAATCTTCCTAAAGGTACAATCTTTTGCTGGTTGGCTAGCCTCAACTGTATAGGGGACCAGGCAAGGGTAGGTTTCCCCATTTGTTCCCAGGTTTGTTTGGTTAAAACATTTACATCAGACCCTAAGTCCAGAATAACATTGGTCATATCATATGCCCCTATCTGAGCATTTAATCGCATTTCCCTACCGGTCCTGCTGAATCGATGAACAGTTTTATCCTGACCACAACTTTGCAGAGATTCACAGGAAGCAATGACGTTCTGCAGCTCATTCAGAGCAGCTTGATTTATTAAGAGTTTGAGGCAACTTTTCAAAAAGGTAGATAGTATACTTACTTTATCCAGCGATGTGTCGCAGGGTGGAAACTGAGGCTGCGCAGGCGCACTGGGTGGGCTAGGGCCAGCAAAATATTCCTTGGCCTCCATGAATGTCTCTTTCTCTCTGATGATATCAAATGTAGGAATTTTCTCAGGATCCTTACGAACTAGAGCTTTGACAGATCGGTTTGGTATCTTTTGGATGTGTGTCGTGACTCCACTTCATGTAACGACATTGATGGTTGCCACAGGGCGGGGCTCCATAGAAATCATCTGGAGGCTCTGAGTAGGGGTATTCTGTCGTGCCTAAATCTTAGCAATCAACTGGGGGCACTGCTCAATCACATGATCTAAGGCGCGGCAATACCGACACGTCGTAGTGGGATTCCGACAGTCGCGAGCCAAATGCCCAGCTTGGTTACAATTGTAACACACAAATTGGCTTGGGCCTCGCCCGGCCATGCCTCCACGGCCTCCAAAAGTACCTCGTCCAGAGGCACCCCCCTGGTAACCATAACTATCGTTATGTGGGCCTTCAGTGTGCACCCGGTAGGCATCATAGGTGCAGCACTCATCCTCATTATGACCTACAGATTTGCAAAATTTACAGTAGGAGTTCTTAGGTCCCTGCCCATACCTTTGCAGCAGGTAACAATTCTCAGTTCGGTGTTGACCTGTCATTCTGCAGAGCTCACAATAGAGAGCTTGTGGTGGAAAGGGGTTCGGCGCACCGGTCTGCAGGTACTTGTTTACCAGAGGGCATCGTTCCTTGTCGTGACCTTCGGTCCGACATTGCATACACCAAACCTCTTCACGATCAGGTTTTCCATTTTTCATCTCGTGAAGTTCTAGGGCCATCGCAGCTAGCTACGCTTGGATTTGAGCAATCCCAGATTCATCTCCGACAGGGGCAGTCTCCAGTTTCATTGCGATTTCCAGAGCCTCTTGCTGGTCAGCAACCTTCTGTTGCATGAGTGGAGTTCGGATATGTGGTAACAATGCTCCAATAAACCACTCCTTGTGCTGCGCAGGACTAATGGTAAAGCTGACTTGGTCCAGTAGGACTTTGAATCTCTGATCAAAGTCCCAAACGGATTCGCCGCGCCACTGTTGAATCTCCTTGAGTTCAGTGATGCTCTGCGACTCCGATTTAGGATTCTTAAATTCTTTGATTATGGCCGCCTTGATCTCGCCTAAAGTAGGGCTCTGAGTGCTGGAAAATTTCATGAACCATGTCAGATCCCAGTCCCGAAAAGAAGTAATGAGCTGCGGAGCTCGCATATCTGGGTCTGTAATTTTCTTCGCGTTCCATACCGCTTCACAAAGAAACCAGAACTGTTCTGGGTCTTCTGATCCTGTGCCTTTAAAGATGGGGAGTTTAGTGTCATCAATGAGGTGGGACATGGAGTTTCTGGGGGGGTTGGGAGGGGGATAGGATGTGGATGGGGGGGGATAGACGGGGCAGACTGGCCTGTGGCCGGAATACTCGGGCCTGGTTGACTCTTATACTGCGATGGAATTTCAGGGGTTGCGGACCAGCGTTGCGGGGTGACCAGAGGGTTTCTAACCGAAGGGTCATCTTCAGAATCTGACTCTTCAAGGTTTACAGGGGTGGACGCGGTAACCTGACCTAAGGAAGAGGGGTCAAAATATTGCTTATACCTTTTTCCGTTTCGCAGCAACCCGCTTTGCTCGTCGAAGGGAGTGTCACTTGCAAACATATGTTAGTACAACTAAACTAATAGTCTGATTCAAACAGCAATATACCCTTTTCGGCCAATAGTATTTTAATCCTTAAGCTTAATAAATTCAAAAACTTACCACGGGGACCTTTGAAAAACTGTCGTTCGGCTTCGCTGAAAGAGGTGCTCGTGTCAATGGCAAACTCTGTTACAAAGGCTTCCAACGTTCGCGTTGTCCAGAAGTCAACAGCGCGGGATATCTCGTTGTTCACGTGTTGCACAAGATTGACCCTTGCGGGGGTCCACACAGGAATCCGTCGAGCTTGAAACTTCGTCCTCCTCTCTATTAACCTAGACAACCACTGGTGCAACTCTATGTGGATACTACCAAAAAAAAATTCATAAGCATCACAAAAAACATACCTTTGTAAAAATTCACTTGCACTTAACCGCGGATTGGCGTTCTCTTGCTGCGCAAATTTCAAACAGATCTCAGCAAACCAATCACTGATTTTCTTCAGAGAGGGCCTCCAGATCATAGCCCCTGAGGTACAATGTAAACCCCTCTTGAGCAGGTACTAAGTTCAACCGGAAACAGAACCAATTTGTTGGGAAATAGGGCAGACCCGGTTTTAAACCTTTTGTGTCGCACCAACAAAAGACCCACAGTGTTGGCCCTTTCGGCAACAACCTGCGCGCAGGTTGTAGTCTCACCCGAAACAGCTATGGGGTGCCACAGAATCAGGTTTCTGCAAGCCGAGAGGGGGATTACTGTACCTTAGCCTTAATAATCTTATTAATCAATACTATAAAAGTTTTACCATTCATTCATATACAACTTCACGGATAATTAAACAGTCGTTACTTGCTCAACCCACTACGGGGAATTCACAGCGAAGCTACATATTAGCAGTGATCTACTTATCAGATGTATACAATTATTAATGCATAAAAGAAACAGAAACAGAACAACACAAGAAACCACAACACCAGATATAACGTGGTTCACCCCCAGTGTAGGGGCTACGTCCACAAACTGTGTTCTATTCAACTTGCTACAAAACCACAGTTTGATCTGCGCACTCAGCTGCAGATCCTTTCAGTCCTCAAAAGCCGCGCACACAGCAGCAGGCCCCTGCGCACACAGCTGCAGGTCGTTCCTTAATCTTCCTTACAAAAACCCTCTGCGCACACAGCTGCAGAGGTTGTCCACGCACATAGCTGGGACTTAACCTTTTCTTACAAAAACCAATCTTAGCTTCGCCTTAATCTTTCTTTCATCATAAAAACCTAACCTATCTTCTTTACACAAGTGCTTATTTATACTGTGCATTTTTACAAAACCATGGTCTTAAACCATGGGCACCCAAAACCCTAAACCCTGGATTTCAACCACGGGTTTTATTACAGAAAAGGTGTTTTAACTTTCCCCGATACCCCTAAGACTGTTTTGACCCGTAACTCCTCTTACAAATTTTCTAATTAACCGCGGCGTTACCCCAACATGGAGTATGCGCCCCAACATGTGGCTTGAGCTGTGTTCACCATTTGGTTGGGATTGTCAACCGTTCATCTTTGCCTTCGTCGTAGGTCTGTGAAGGGATTGTGTTGCTGCAGTATGCAGTGGTTGGTCTTCGGACTGTTGTGACTAGGATTAGAGGCCGGGTATGCTTAAGAAGGCTGGTGTTGTGGCCACTAGCTTAGCATTAGCCTTTCCTAGCTCTTGATGACCCGGTAAATCCCAACTGTGTTGGTTTGCTGTTTGTGAGCCTTGGCTATGTGTAAGCCTTCATTGTCCCTTATTCCTTGAGGAATCATGCCTAGCTCAGGGGTGGCAGTGTTGCTGAGAGATTGATGAGCACGCTGGCCTATGGTTGGGTGGAACGTTGCAGCGATGTAGCTGGTTGCGGGGTGAAATCTCCATCAAAAGATAAGTGCTGCTGATTGTTTCCTCTCCACAATTTAATCTATTGTTTTTATGAATTATGATGAACAAGTGAATGCTGGAATGTATGTGTGTTTGCTTCCACTGTATGTTGATGGATGATGAAATCCTTGTATGATGGATTGTGCATCTGATTATGCATCTTTGTATGATGGAATGCATCCTTGTATGCATTCTGATAAGTTTTAATTTCATCATTTAATCCTTGTTCATGTTCATGGGGCTGTTTTCCAAGGGGCATTGGTGTTCGTCACGTCCTCTTCACTGGGGTGATGGTCGGGGACGTGACAGCGTGGTATCAGAGCTCATGTTGCAGCATGGGCCTGAATGGACCACCAAGGTACAGTGATAGAAGCAAAATTGGCTTCTGCCCGGCAAAATTTCAGAAGTGATGACAGCAAAAATTCAAAAAAAAAAATTCTAAGTGTTGAACAGTTGGAAGAGCTAGTGAGAAGCTCCTCCGATACATCGAAAGGTGTGCTATGAAGGCCATCCGACGAGGTGCAGCAGTGGAAAAGAGATTTTGAAAATTTTTGTCTAAGTGTTGGATAGTCAGAACCCTTAGCAGAATTGACTTCCGACGTAGCGGAAGGGTTAGTGGAACAGACTTCCGCTGTAGCGGAAGAGTTAGGCGAAAGCGCGCCCGACAGGAACAGTTGGAGGGAAATTTCAAAAAATTGCCTAAGTGTTCAAAGTTCGTCGGAAGCATTTAGTTGATCGAACACCCGCTGTTGCGGATGACAAAGTGGCTACACGTCCGACGGGTAAGTTCTCCGACCGCCGACGCAATGAAGAAGTTTGAAAAATTTAGCTAAGTGTTGAAATCGTTGGCTATCAGAAGAAATTAGTTGTTCGTCCGTCCACCATTGCAGAAGTCAAAGTCACTAGACTTTCAATGAGAAAGGACTTCCGATGCCGGTCAAAATAAGTTCACCAAACAGAAGAAAATAGAATTTTGCTGTTCCGCCGTTGCGGAAGCCAAAGACACTAATCTTCCGATGTGAAAAGACTGCCAACACCGCCGGAAGTTAAAAAATTTCTCTAAGTGTAGAAAATCATCGGTCATCGGAAGGAGAAAGTTGTCCATGTGCCCGTCGTTGCGAAAGACAAAGTCACTAGACCACCGATGAGAAAACACTGCCGATACCGATTGGGGGAAAATCAAAGATTGCATTCCGCTGTTGCAGATGTTGTTCGAACTAACTCGCCGACGAAGAAAAGAAATGGGTGGGGCTGTTTAGTGGATTACCCCTCCGATGAGCAATGTACCTGACCGCCAATGAGAAGGAAATGGAAAATTTTTGTTAAGTCTTGAGATCATAGGATGAAATTAGTGGATTTGGAAGCCACAGTGGCGGAAATGAGAAGAAGTAGAGCCGATGCTGTTGGGTGAAGTAAGCCGAGAAAGAGGAAAATTCAAAAATTTTCTAAGTGTTGGAAGTCATCGAAAGACGTTAGCGGTTTCAGCAGCCGATACGTCGGCTCAGTTAGTGGTTTGGACTTTTGATACGTCAGCTCAGTTAGCCAAAGATACTTCTGATGCCGTCAACGGAAGAAAGAAGAAAACGAAGAAAATTTTTCTAAGTAAAGAAGCGTCGGAAAAATTTAGAAGATTGGACTGCTGACACGTCAGAAGCCAAAGGAAGATCGGCCCGACACGTCAGAAATATTTAGTTGTTTCAATCGTTGACGCTAGTGCTTAGCTGATTCGATTTCCGATGGATAGCGGAGAAGCTAGTGGTTTGGAGATCCGAAACAGCGGAAGTTAGTTGTTTGGGGATCCAAAATGGCGGAAGGAGTAGCTATTTTGACAGCCGATACATCGGAATATTAGTTGGAAGGAGAGTCGATTCTGCAAAGGAGAAATTTGAGTTTTTCAAATGGGATTTGCCAGCAGATTTTGACTATTTTCCAGTGGGATTTTCAGCTGTTTTCAGTGGGTTTACAGGGCTGAAGTTGGCACCCAGTCCAAATGCAGTAGTGTGTAAAATGCAAATATTTGGGGAAAGTCTTCATTTTTAGAAGTGGTGCAGTTTTCACACCCGAGGTCGGAATGAAGCATGTGGATAGGCATTGGAAATCTTATCTAGTAGGGAACAAGGGTAAGTCACCAGAATCTGAGCATAGAGCAGCAAAGTGTTAATGGATCAATTGGATGCCAGAAATGCTCTATTGAAGAGCAAGGTGGTATGAATGATGCGCTTGTGAAGTAAGGAGTATCTAAACATTTCATTTAATTGCATGAATGATGTGACTATACCTTGAAAATGTTATTATGATAATGATTGCATGAAGTAAATGAGTTTTGGTATATATTGATGTGACTAACCGCTAGAAGTATTTGAATTTTATAAATTCTGAAAATGCTTCAGTGATGGTTGTAGCAATGAAAATGTTATATGCATCCAGACTTACCAAGTGTTTGGTTGATTGAAGCTCATGTTTCAGGTAGATTACTTCGAGCATGGCAGTGAGAGGTAAGACCCTGACCAATGCCAGAATCTACCATGTATGAGAAAAGTCTCATGGTTGTAAAAATAGTTGGTATGCATAATGGGCTGATTAAATTTGAATTGTGAATTTCATATTTAAGAAGTTGCTGACAACTACTAGCCACTATTGGCTTGCATAAGATTGTGTTTGGTTGATTGAAGCTCAGGTTTCAGGTAGATTACTTCGAGCATGGCAGTGAGAGGTAAGACCCTGACCAATTCCAGAATCTACCATGTGAAAGATCCAAAACTTATGAGAAAAGTCTCATGAGTAATGAGTTGTTAAATTTGAATTGTGAATTTTTGATTTAAGAAATTGTTGACGACTACTAATAACTGTTGGCTTGTGTAAGATTGTGTCAGGAGGACGCATGGTAAGTGGGTATTCATATTATGATAGTAATCATAAAATTATAATGGGCATAGTAGTGCTGCTTACAAGAGACCCACAATTGAGCAAATTAATTTCTGTAGTAGACAGAGTTGCAAATTCCTATTGAATTTGATTACTAATGTTATTGTTTGGTTATGGAACAATCAATTTGGATTGTATTACCAGATAGTGATTGACTGTTTGGCTATTTGATGAATGTGTCAGGGATACACACTGCAGGAAGATCATGTGTGATGGCCTGCAAGAGCCAAACTTCTTGGGAAGGTTTTCCCTTGGAAATGGGTTTCGGGTGAAACGCCATTGGACATTTTGAAAATGTCTCATCTGCACTGCATGTTTGGTAATAACATGAGTGAGATGGTATAAATTATGTCGGTAAGACATGTGTGGATATGAAATGTAAGAGCAGTTGGGATGGCAAACCGAGGGACTGTTAACTCAGAGAAGGAGCCTCCATTCCTCCTTAACAAAGGCATATTGCGACGGCAACTGGATAAGTGTTCTGTAACCCTTGCTAAGAATATGCATGTTTAATTATTGAATTCCATATGCAGGACATGCTTTGATTTAATATCCATTATGACTTATTGCTTGAGTATGAATAGGCCTACATGGCACACACCACAGAAGGGTGCACACTTTTCCGATGTTGAGTCATGAAAGGGTTTTCAATATTGATTACACCCTAGGGAGTGGACGCACTCCTGGTGTCTCAATACTTGATAGCAAATGATGAGAAATGTGATTACAGTTTTAGAGCAATAACACTGATGAGTTTGCTTGTATTGCTTGTGTTGACAGGCTAAAATAGATGCAGTTGGGTGTTGCACCCTAAAGGTAAAGGTAAAAGGTAAATGGTAAATGGTTGTTGTGAGGGGTTACGGAGTAAGGGTTATTGTGGATATAAGTGTGTGCTAGTATAAGTGTATGTTGGGCTGTGATATGGCTGGGGATCCATAGTAGATCCTAGACCAGGAAATGGTCGTGGTAAAGTTCCAATCTAGTTGACATGAGGATGTACTGGCTGGAAATTAATTATTTGATGTTGTGGAGTAGCCGACGTGCTGACCTAACATCTAAGTCCATAGGCGATCCCAAGGCTTGCAAAGCGAAGCAGGATCCTGTGGACGAATGAGGAAACGCATGATACAAATAAGTATTGGATTATTTTGCTTATGAATATACATGTGTATATGATTTGGTTATGATGTTTTAAGCTCTTGTTCTAGAGATAAAAACCAATGAGAATAAACTAAACACACGAATCTATTTAATGTTTGGATAAAGGTATTGCCGGAAGCGAGGACTATGAGAGCATCCTAGCGGTGCATGTGGACATGTGACTATCTTGGAAAGCTCGGAATGAGCGGCAATGAAAAAGGTGCTAGTGAGACCATGAGGTTCCTAGCAGTTGAGACAAACCATGTGGAGAGAATCCATGGTTTAGAGGTCTAGAACGGACCAGAGACACTAAGTGTCATGACCAAGAGATATTGGTCCAGCATTCACAGTGAAGTGGAAGAGGATGAGAGCATAAAAATCCATAGCAGTGGTGTGGGTTCCAGGATGGAACAAAACAAAGAGGGAAAAACTCTTGCTGCTCTCTCTTGCCTTTTGATTGTATATATATATATTTATGCATTTTGAAAAACAAAAGATTGTTGAATGCATGTATGACTGGAAATGGAATGTGTGAATTTGCTTAAAGTAAATTATGAATGCTGGAGTGGTTAATTCCCTGCCCAAGAATGGACATGAATGAGCTCATGTTCCTGTTGGGGAAGGCATGAAAAATCTGAAAGCCTCCTTGATGAGACTTGGACTATCATGCCAATTGGGTAATTAACTGACTGATTTTAATGTCTATACTATGCTTGGTCTGATAGAATTTCAATGGTGCATTTCACAGGTGAGAAAAGTGAAACCCGGTGGTGCACATTGGTCATGGCAGCAGATCAAAAGTTGTTGGACTTAGCTGGAAGTCTCCTTCAAATGATTTCCAAGACCCAAGAGAATCTTGGGGAGATGCTCAAGATACAAAAAAGGCAGAGTGAAATGAACCATCAGATTTTGCAAGACTCTATTGGTTTGCAAAGGGAGGTGAAAATCCTTCTGGGAGCAATCGGCAAAGGAAAGGAAGGTGGATCAGTGATGGGACAATTGTCCAAGCGACCCAATAAGAAAAGGTCTAGGCATGAAGACTCAAAGGAAATTAAGTAGGTGAATATGAAGCAGCCAGTGAAATGCTGGGAATGCAGAGGACATCATTTATGCCGGGACTACCCAATGAGGGAACATGATGAGGGAAATAGCCGCAAAGTTCCTAGACTTCGGGATAAGCTGGCAGCTGAGAACCAGCAAGACAAGTCCATGGAAGCCGAGGGGCTTGGTCTTGAACGTTCAAAGTAAATAATTGAACGTGGGACAGATCTGCAAAATTTTGAAATTTTGATGTGCAATTGTATATGTATTGTATATATGTAATGGAACACCGAGGACGGTGTTATTCCAAGGGGGAGGGGAATGTAACACCTCGATTTTTGAACCCATTTGTATGGTGTATATATATTATAATTAATCATGGTGAGGAGCTAAAGGAAAAAGCCCCACCATCGATTTGGTTGTGTATGTTTCGGCAATGGGGATCGTTGCCGATGGTTTATCGTGTTATCCGGCACATTATTGGTTGGCATCATGTGAACATGCACATCAAATAAAATAAACCACAACCATCTATGGCAGTGCAACGTTGAATGAAATGGGCGTGATTCCAAAGGATAAGGGGTGGGGGATGTTAAACCTTGGTCTATGGGGGAAAAACCCATGTGTTACCCTTGTTGTGTTTTTCCACCCTCCTTGTCTCACCCAACCTCTTTATTGTTTTGTTGAGTTAGTTGAGGGCAGTTAATGGCTTGAGGAAACATGGGGCAAAAGAAACACTCTCCACAAGGACATTCTCTCCTTGTCGGTTCATGCTCATGCTTTGGGGAAAGTTTTTCATCCTCACACGGGGGGGGGGTAGCTCTGTTTTCTCTCACGCCTGGCCTTCACCTTCACGATTGTGGACTGTTTGTCCTCATGTCTGTCTATTCATCCGCACGCTTAGGCGATTTTCTGTTCGCTCTCATGCAGGGACGGCCGCTCCCTTCTCCTCACGTGCAGTCTAGGATCCTGACACGGAGAGGCATCCTATTTCTCCTCACGCACCAGTCGGGGTTCTTCTTTGGGTGTGCATGCAGCGAGCAGGTGAAACAGCCTCAAGGGCACGATTTCTGCTGGTATGTGTCATAGCCATGGTTTTAATCCACGTTTTCTTCCTTGCTGTTTGTTTCACCCACGATTTGGGTTGTTGTTGGTTTCACCCATGATTTCTGAGTGCTATTGAGAGTCCGTCATTCTTCCATTTTTTACTGTGCATGTGTGTCTTCTTCCTCTGTTTTGGACTACATCTTTTCCTTTGCGCACTGGTCAACATAGTTTTCAGCGTGTGTTGTGGGCTCTTGGATGTGGGACGACTGTTGATTTCCCCATCTATTGGATGCGTCTTCTTCACTGCTTTGAGACTGTGTATAGCTACCCTCATTTTCATTGTGAGTTGTGTTATGCGTTTGAGTTTCCCAGGACTATGCTGGGAGTTCCGTTTCTTATCCATTGTGGGCTTTGGATTGTTGCCTCATTCATTGAGGGGTTATGGATGTTGATGCACCCTAGTTTTGGGCAGCTGTTGAGATGTCTTGGCCACACTAGGGCCAAGAACAACTCTGAGATGTCTTGTGGCTAGAGCTGTGTTCACCATTTGGTTGGGATTGTCAATCGGTCATCTTTTCCTTCTTCACAGGGCTGTGAAGGGATTGTGTTGCTGTGGTATGCAGTGGTTGGTCTTCGAACTGTTGTGAGTAGGATTAGAGGCCGGGTATGCTTGAGAAGGTTGGTGTTGTGGACACCAGCTTAGCATTAGCCTTTCCTAACTCTTGATGAACCGGTAAATCCCAACTGTGTTGGTTTGCTATTTGTGAGCCTTGGCTATGTGTAAGCCTGCATTGTCCATTATTCCTTGAGGAATCATGCCCAGCTTGGAGGTGGCAGCATTGTTGAGAAATTGATGAGCACGCTGGCCTATGGTTGGGTGGAACGTTGCAGCGATGTAGCTGGTTGCGGGGTGAATTCTCCATCAAAAGATAAGTGCTGATGACTATTTCCTCTCCGCAATTTAATCTATTGTTTTTATGAATTATGATGAACAAGTGAATGTTGGAATGTATGTGTGTTTTCTTCTGCTGTATGTTGATGGATGATGAAATCCTTATATGATGGATTGTGCATCTGATTATGCATCTTTCTATGATGGAATGCATCCTTGTATGCATTCTAATAAGTTTTAATTTCAGCATTTAATCCTTATTCATGTTCATGGGGCTGTTTTCCCGGTTGCATTGGTGTTCACCGTGTCCTCTTCACCGAGGTGATGGTCGAGGACATGACACATACACTACAAGCAGAGGTGCGTAACCAATTATAGTGGCCCTCAGCTTCAACTCATATAGCAACTGTGTTGTCTGACCCCTACCTGGCCGGGACACCTGCAAAATAACCCATGCAAAGTACCACATTGATATCCTAGGTAAGGAAAATAAGGTCAGCTCAATATAATCAATGCTCAGGCAGATAGCCACGGGCAGGATTGACTGTATGGGCAGGGTAGCAAAGCCCAAAACTCTCGAAAGAGCCCCCAGATACGAATACAATCCTAGAAATAGCTCCGGTGCTACTTAGTTATGACTAGGGGTCATCCCAATCAGTAACCACTCACATAGCCTCGTGCTTAAATCCCTTTTGAGGGGAGGATCTTGAGAAACACCAATTATACCAAAGAATTTCACACTCTCACTTGGACAGACATATACATGTTGTTGTTTAGTGGTCTTGGAGAATTTACTCACAATGAAATATTCCAAGACCCTAAAACCTAATCTTGTTGGTGTACCCTATCAAAGAAAATAGTGTAATCCATTTTAATTAAGCGTCGATTTTATTTGGCTGTAATTACTCAAAGGGAAATGGTCATGCAACTAATTAAGTTATGACTCAGCAGTGAGTTAAATATGCACACCATAACAAACAATGCTAAGTGAAATCTTTGTCAAACAAAAAATAAGGCATGCCACTACATGAGATGCATAAATATATATTCCTTTTCGAATGCCAATGCAATCCTTCCTATATGAAATCCTAAACACAACTCTCATCCAAGAAATCCAATGCAAGTACCTCCTCAAATCCATATCTAAGATGCAACTAAGAGTGCAACTACTTCGTATTTTTCAATATAAAAGAATGAAAAATGCAATAAAAGTCATCTAAAACTCTCAGTCTCTGCAGCAAGTATAAAAAACAAGCCCAGCAAGACACCAAGACAAAAAAGAGTAATGCACTAATGGCAAAACAAAAAGGATAAATGACTAAAACTACTTTCAAAGAAAAATCAATGAAAAGGTGGTCTCTAGTCACAAAAGAAGCATCCAATAGACAACATCAAACCCAAGGAATACCCAACCACACTCACAAACCACCCAATAACTTCCCACAACATCAAAATCACCAAAAGGGAGGATGTACGCGACTGTTTAAAGAACAGTTGCGTATATACGTGACTTTTGGACAAAAAGCTACATGTATACACGGATTTTGGCAAAAAACCTGCGTGTATACGTGACTTCTAGCCAAAAATCCACATATGTATGTGACTTTTGGCCAAAAACCTGTGTATACAGAGAAGACAGTGGTAAAAAGCAATCCAAGGGTCAAACTAATAAAGGGGAGTGTCAATGGATGAACATCCTATAAAATGCAACACAGAAACAAGGAGAAACAAAGAGAAAGTCAAGAATATCAAGCCCATTATGCCCGCAAACCCCAAATAAAAACAAGGAACGTCCCCAGTGGAGTTGCCAATTCTGTTACAGAGAGAAATTCCTATGGCTTGGGGGACCACAATAGACAGCTTGAATCCAGAAATAAATCCTTTCCAATATGCAAGAGAAATCAAATATCTAACACTAAAGGATCGAAACTCGTAAGCTCACAAGCAAAATTAAAGCTTGGGATGAACACCAAAGTACTCCAAGGGACAAAGGGATGAAAACTCAAGCATAAGTTCTGGAAACAATGGACTATAGTTTCTTTGCTCTCAATTCTCACATATTCTTCAATGTATCCAAAGGGTTCCTTATATAGCTCTTCAATGGGGAAATGAAGGGTTGAATTCAAGTGATCTCAAGGCATATGGAAGGCCAGGAGACAAGTGAGTCACATCCATGTCAAGGAAAACTCCAAAAGAATTTGGTCTTTTGCACACATCCCGATGTACGCGGTTTAGGGTTCAAATCTGTGTATATACGCAAGAACGGGTTTAAAATTCACGTATAGCAATTTAAGCATGTTTTTAGGGATGATCTTGCAAACATCAAAGGTATAAAAAAGGTCCATGGGGTCCAAAGAGTCTGCAGAGGGACAAGGGAAGGCCATACAAGTGTGATTCACTAGGTGTGGTAAAATCAGTTATAACAACTGGCTAGGAAGAACCAGTTATCTCTGTCAAACAAAAGCTCCGTTCCATAGAAAAAAACATTGTCAGTAAACAAATGATTATCCTAAGATCACAGAAACCATTTATATAAGAATGTAATCGGCAAAAGAATTATCAAAAGAGTGACTCCTATGTACCCGTCCATGGTCAACTTTAGGAGTGATGTAACTTAGATTCAAAAGGCATGAAGGGTGAGGGTCTCTTGACTTTAGGTAGGCATATGTAGACAGTTCAGTTTGAACCTAGGACCAGGCCCTAACAATTTGGGATCTTCACAGGTAGGTCATCAGGATTATTTTATTCTCCTTTCCCTTTTTTTAATTTTTTTTGAAATGATATGAGAACCATATTTACATAAGACCATTGCCCCAAATTTTGGAGATCAGTGCAATTCACAAACCTAATCTGGAAACTGAACAAGTCAGCTCGGTAAGGAGACCTCTTGTCTTCTAGCAGCAAGACTAAAAGCAACTATCATTTCCTGGAAACCATCTAGCGATAATTTTGGTCCAAAATTAAGTCCATGATCATAGTAAGGCTGGATTTTGATAAGAACCCCTCGTCTTAATGTACAATAATTATCTCCAAGGAAGAGACAAGGATTTTATTTATGTATGGACTGTAAGACACTATCATGGCTTGGTATCTAGATAATGATAGTGCTACTCACTGGTGCTTTGCAGATCATGAATGAACCGACCTGTGATAGGATCTTCCATCTTATATATAAATTGAAATACATCCCCCCACATTATATGGCGAAGATGTCATTCCACCAAGCACTAGTCGGCTCGCTCATGATGAGACCCACCATCCTGCAATCCATAATAATAAAATTATTTTTTCTCCACGACCATGATTGAATCCAAAATAGGCAAGGCTGACCAGGATACGAAGATATGATGTGGTGCACAACTGAGACCTAAGACAAGAAGAAAGCCCTTCCTTTCGTGACCTTCATCACACGAGTAAGGAATATGTGGAATATTGACCGGGGTGAAAATGACGTAGTAATATGGAATCCTACAGTTACAGGTAGGAATTCATGTATAAAATAAATCCTGGAAGGTTGGAAACTGACACATTTTTCATTAAGGTTCAAAACTCTGAATATTGAGAAAACTTGATTACCCATCATTACCAAATGTGCAGAGACTATTAAAAGCCTAATAATATCAAAGAAATACTCAAAACAATAACAACAGAAAAATAGCACACCAAAAATATGTACACAATTCATGAAAGTTCTCAGACAAAATACTTCTTAAGCAAGAAAACATTCATTGGGTAGGTGTCGATGACTCCCTCCAGTGTCTGTAACCGAACATTGCTAGGACCAATTTTTTCTTTAATAATGAAAGGTCCTAGCCAGAAGCATTGGAATTTGGTATACTCCTTATTTTTTTGTGTTGCTTGTCCCACCTTAATACTAAATCCCCTACTGAAAAATTTCTGTTAGAGGAGGACTTCTCATCGAACCATTTTTTTACCAACTATTGATGTTGATAAAGCTTGTTCTTGGATTTTTCCCTATCTTCCTCTAACTTGAGCAAAGTGTCAATCCTCTGTTGTAGTGGGGATGAATCATCTTCTTTGATGGATTGGGATAACTGTAAAAAAGGGATGGTGAGATTAGCTGGTAGGACGTCTTCTTTGCCGTAGAATAGACAATAAGGGGAGTTACCAATGGCTACTTTTGGGGTGATTCAGTCTGCCCAAAGAGCATTGAAGAGTTGGGTATGCCAGTTCTTGTGATGGAAGGCCACTATCTTTTTCAGTTTTTTTATCAGGTTTTTGTTGGAGGATTATGCAAGTCCATTTCCCTGAGGGTAGTAGTTGACAGAAAATTTAAGCTTGATCCCCTTTTCTAGGGCATAGCTTATCAGGTTAATGGATATGAAATATGACACATTATCAAAAGGAGATATTCAAGAGTGCTGAACATAGTGAGTATTTGTTTTTCAAGAAAAGAGATCACTTAGTTCGTATTACACCATCTAATAGGGACTACTTCAACCCACCTAGTGAAATAATTAGTGGTTGTTAAAATGTATTTGCACTGTAAAGAAGACACAAGGTTGATAGGTCTGATAAAATCCAATCCCCATTGCTGAAATGGGAACTGGAATGCTACTGGCTGCAAAGGGAAGGCAGGTTTTTTTACTTTGCTAGCACATGTCTGGCAAGTCTCACATTTTCTGGCATATGAATGAGCGTCTACAAATAAGGTAGGCCAATAATACCCTGTCTGAATGATTTTGTGAGCTGTTGTATTCCTTGAGAAATTCTTGCCAGCAGGTCTTCCATGAAATTGAAAAAGGAAATCACTAGCCTGATCCTTTTCTATACATCTAAGAAAAACTCCATCATAATTTTTTCTAAATATAACATTATCAATAAGTTGATAAGGAGCTAACTTCAGCCTTAATGCTCTACGTTTTTTAGGATCAAGGGTTTTAGGGGTAAACCAATTATGAAGAAAAATCTTGACGTGGTCATACCATTCAGATGTTGTTGTCTCAATTGCATTTACAGAACTTGTAGGTACAACTTCTGCCTGCTCCCAATTGGTTTTTTGATCTTTTGGATCGTTTGATTGGGTAGAAAGTAGACACCAATCATGTACTTTAACTATCTTCGCAGGCTTGATCTCTAGATCGTATTCCTGTAGCATTGTCATCCAGTGAGCTCTTTTCTCACCCAACTCCTTCTGGATGAGGACGTTTCGAATGGCCGCATATGGGACAATCACCTTAGTCCTCGACTTCAATAGATACTGCCTATAATGTTTTACCAATTTACATAACGTGTAGGCCTATTTTTCGACTTGGGAATAGTTAATTTTAGGTCCTTTAAATGTTGATCTCATGAAGGAAATGGGGATCTCAATGTCCTCATGATTCTTCTGTATTAGGACAGCTGCATACGAAAAATTAGTTGCAAAGGTAAAAGTATAATATCTTTACTAAAATATGGAAACATAAGAGCAGGCGCTTCTGTTATGTCTCTTCTGATTTCAACAAAGGAAATTCTCTATTCTTCATACCACTTAAATGGTACATCTTTTTTAACTAAATGTTGCAATGGTTTAACAACTTGGGAAAATTTTGGTACAAATCTACGGACGAAATTGATCTTACCCAAGAAAAACTGCATTGTTTTTCTAGAATTAGGGAGGTCGATCTTGGAGATTTCTTCTATGCGTTCTAGATCAATGATCATGCCTTCCTTGGAGACGATGAAACCTAACAACTTACCTTCATTACCTACGACGATAAAAAATTTGGGATTGAGGGAGATCCCACATTTTCTACATCTTTCGAATACCTATTTCAAGGAAGAAAAATGATCGTGTCGTCTTCTAGAATAAATAGTTGCATCATCTAGATATACAACGATAGAATTATGGATTAAGCCCCTGAAAGCTATGACCATAACTCTCTGAAACTTGGCCCACACATTTATCATCCCAAATCACATTTTCCTATAGGCAAATGTTCCCTAGGGGGTTCGAAAGGTTTTTTTTAAGCTGGTCCTCTTGGGAAACCAAGACTTGGTTGTACCCTGAAAAACCCTCAAGCAGTGAGAAAATTTAAGATCCAGCTTCCATCTGCAGAATCTACTCCATGGGAGGAATAGGATAATTTTCCTTCTCTAAGGCCCTGTTCAAGTTTATAAAGTCCAGGCATAGTCTAATTTATCCATTCTTCTTTTTAACGGGTACAAAGTTGGAGACCCACTCCGTGTGTGTAACAAGGAATATGATTCTTTCCACCAGTAGCTTACCGAGCTCTTTATTGACAGAGGGCTCTAAACTAGGATGCATATTCCTTATTTTTTGTTGGTATGGTTTCACCTCAGGTTTCATCGAGATGTTGTGGTACATGATGCTGGTATCGAAAGTCCTAAGTTCATTATACATCTAGGAAAATACATTTTTGAATTCCTCACACAGTTTGATAAAGCTTCTTTTTTCATCATGGGAACAATGAACTCCAAGATTGATAAAATGGGGGTCTTGTTCCATTCCTAGATTGACGGCTGTATAATTGAGGGTTGAGCTTTGGGTCTTGCAGTTGGTGGTTTGTATAAATTTATCCTGAAAATAGTAAAACATTTCTAAGTTGATAACAAACTTGGGAATGATATTGGAAGGGTTAGACAAATAATTTTCCTGATCAGTTTCATTAATAGCCATGCCTTCAAAGGTGTCTTGGGCTAAAAGAAAATCTAGTTTCTGCTGGTCATCATCGAACACTTTCCAATTCATGACATTGTATGGAATGGAAGGCATGTAGATCAACTCAATGGAAAAATTTTGCGGACACAAACCTTCAGGTAGGATTAGTCTAGACACAATATTGGTCAATACATCAATGTCAAAATTCTGTGATCTAGAGACAGATCTAATATTGAATGCTAAAAAAGAGCTAGTCATGTCTTTGATCAACCTCTAATAATTATTTAAGCTGGGGGATAGGCAATGTATTTTTTTCTTACCTATTGTACTATAATTTCTGAATTCCCAATGCAATCGATTTCTTTTTACCCCATATCAATATCTTTTCTGAGTCCTTGAACAAGTGCCTCATATTCAGTTACATTGTTCGTACATTCAAACTCCAATATCCATGCAATCATTGTTGTGGTCCTACTTGGATCAATGAGGACACATCCTACTCCTGATCCATCTTTAGACCAGGATCCATCAAAGAATAAAGTCCAAATAAAAGGTTCAATTCTGAAATTAGTATTTACATTATAAACATTATGTACAATAGTACTGGAGAATGGTACATAAGTAACATGAGTAATCTAGGACTATTTTGTACATTCTCCATTGGTGAAACATTAGCAAGAAAGTATCCAAAGAATTTATCGAAAGTAAAACGTTCTAATTGATTACTGAAGAAGGAGACAGATTCATTGGAACCATCGAGATCGGTCACCGTTTGTTTCATAAATGGTTCCCTGTCAACTTTGAGTTTGTTAGGCTGTCTTTTTAGGGGTAACCACAAGTGAGACCAATCGGTGCCAAAGTTACCTTTCAATTTTTTCGACCAAACTCGAATTAACCACATATTGTAAGTCTCCAGAATGTCTGTGATTGCAATGTCAATGGTCTGATGAATTATGGGACCTGTAGACAATCTAAGTAGAACATTCCTCAGTGTTCCTACAGCTTTAACCTTATACCTATCCAATTGGACAATTTGGATAGGAAAATTTTTCCATGTAGCATTCATCTTTTTGAAGACAGAAAGAGGCATTACATTAGATAAGGCCCCTGAATCAACCATGCATTTATGTACATCCCTATTGAATATTTTAAAAGTGAGTAAGAAGGGTGGGGTTCCCTTCCTCCCAAGCTTCTGATTGTTTGGCCAAGGGGAAGAGTCAAGATTATTATTCTGAGTTTCCCTAGGCCTTTTTATTATCATGTTTTTTGGTAGGGAATCTCTCATGGAATAGATTTTGAGAAGGTCGAATAAAGATATATTTTCCTTGACTCTTTTCATATCCTCAGCTAAATTATATTCAGGCTCAGGAATGACAATGTCTTTCTGTGCTTGAGATTTACCTTTGTGGGGATCCTGTGTCGCAGGTGATGTTTCCTGCGGGGGTGGCCCTTTTGATCTAGTGTTGTGAGTGTGTTGCAGATTGAAAAATGTGTAAGGTTCATCTTCTTTCTTTAGAAAAGAAACTTACAGTGCTAACCTTCTGGTCTTCTTCCTCTTCTTCTTGGGGAGGTTGTGACTCTTGATTTGAGTGATGTCCAGAGTATTTGGGAATTTCTGGTGTTCCTACAACCAAGGATTTCAAGACAAAAAATATTTCCTCTGATGTGAATCCCTCACTAGGATGTGGAGGTGGTGGGTTTTAAGGTGATTGGTTAGGTATCCTAAAAGGTGGCCTATTAAATCCCCTATTATTGGATTGATTTTCGTTATTAGTTTTCTTGAGATCCACCATCTCATTAGACATTTTCTGAAGGATCTTCTTCACGTGACTCATGTTGAAAGGATCTTGTGTTGTGGTAGTGGGTTTGGGAGCATTGTCAATCTTCTTGCAGGAAGTAGAATCTTTTTCAGATGATGTGTCAGGGTTGTCCTTAAAATAGAACATGTCCTGTTTGACTTGTATGGATTTAGAGAAAGAATCCTGTAAGGACTCTTTATGAGCCCTTTTTACCCACATGGCTATTTTAGATGGGATACCCTTAATATAATATGCTACCGATAATACCGCAATAATGAGGAAAGTGGTTGGAATCCTATTTTTCAAATATGAAAACCATTGATTATAGTCTTTGTCTCGCTCCTTACGTTTGGTCTTCATGGAAGAAATATCTATGACTAAATCCTCTAGGGTCTTATCATCCCCAAATTTATGAGTGAAGATTTCAAAAAAAACATCCCATGATGGGATAGAACTGGCTTCTAGGGAGACATACGAAGTAGAAGCTTTTCCATCAAAAGTACAAGGGAACAATCTACAGACTACATCTTCATGTATGACATTTCTAAGCCTGATATCCTGCATAAAATATTTGGTGTGGTCTTCCAAAGGGATTTTTTCATCTATATTATATTTCGAAAGCCACTTCTCAGGGTTTCTTGGCAACCTTCGTTGATCACCTAAGACAAACACAACATCTCCATCTAACCAGGGCCTATTAGCTCGTTCATCATCCATCAGATTCAATTCCTCTGATGAGGTGGAATATTTAGGGTCTAACGATTCATCTAAAAAGGATGAAGAAGATAAAGGAGAAGGGGGTGGTCCTCCTACTCGAATGTTGTTTCTGGGAGTAATTGAATCCCTAAAAATGAATCAAGATCTATTCCAGGGGTAGATGGTTCACTATAAGGACCGTTGCATCCTTCAGTGTTTTGGTCACCTGAATTAAGATTATCTTGACTGTTGGATTGGTCATTATTCTAGTGGATATGTTGTTCAGAAAACTGTCTTCGAATCTCAACACCGTTATTTGAAGATGTTTCAGTAATTCTTCAACGGTGATGGGTCCTTCTTGGAGGAGCAAGTCGATATGTCGGCTTGAACGATAGCTGACTTAGTCAGTATGCCGGCTTGAATGATAGCCGAAGATATCCGACTAAGTCGGTCATTCAACCAATTAGAGATTAGGTCGGTCACCTAAAGTCGTGTCGGTTCACGGAACCGACAGGTAGTTATTTTGTAACTGAATTGTAATCATATATATTAGGCTATTGAGCCAAATGAGAACTCGGTTCAATTATCTATATTGTATGAACCCTCTCATTCTAATATAATCTGTTATTCTATCTACTTGTTCTTGTCTCTTTTCTTTGTTATGTGTGTATGTTTTAGTATGTATTATTGGTAACCTTATGTGATCTGTGAGATTACAACATTGGTTTCGTTGCCAGTAGTACATATCTGAGATGTATACAAGTAGATGACATTAGAATAGGAGATTAAGTACTGGTGGGAGCATAAAGTAGAAAATTATTTACAAAATTACGCACGAAGAAATAGATTGATGAGTGCACAAGCAAAAGAAAGATTCTTTACAGAGACGCATGTGAAGTTTGTAGAATCCGTGCCCCATCTTCCGATGAAACTCCTGGATGAAAAAGTCAGAAGGGACTAAAGATCAATAGTTACTAGAAAAACTAATTCATGGGGGAAGAACAAACTTGTCGTAGTGGTTCAAAAAAATTGCCCACGAATTCTGCGAAGAGCAAGCAGTGGAAGACAGAACTTCGGTAGAAACCGTCAAGAAGAAATTCTACACAGACCTCACTGAGCAATTCTTGTTTTCCTTACCAACCTTTCTATTTAAATTCCTGATCGAGAAGGGAGTAGGTCATATTGTCGAACCCTGTCCATCACTTCATGGACCGCCATTAAACCCTAATTGGGTGGAAAAGCAAAAGAGGTGGGAAAAATTCATTGCAGAAAGGGAGTGGGCCTTACTTAACAATTACTTACTAGAGACGACATCTCTAGGAGTGTCTAATAACCCTAGTGCCCCACCACTTGTGGGGAATTTTCCTCCTTTGACCAATAGGAGGGTAACACAATGGTGGGGACTATTTCCCCAACTTACAATGAATCACCTAGGGTCGACTTCACTAGGATAATCTAATAACCCAAGGTCCCCACAACTATGGGGACTTTAACCCTTGACCAATAGAAGGGTTACCCACAATGACTTGACATGAATTTCTCATTATAGAAACTTCCCGGAATAAACATCGGGGTATGACATGACTCAAATACATTACAATAGATCCTGGAATAAACATTGGGTTACAATACATAAGAAATATGGATGAATACATTCCGAAGTTACAATTACATCAACAGGTCATCAGTCCCATTCCATGGAATATAGGTAACTTCATTTCGTCACCCTCCATTTTCGGCCTTCTTCTTACAAACGATGTTCTACTACTTGACTTCTGCTGGCACGTCGAACAAGGTGACATAGAATTCACTTTTCTACCTGTTGGTGGAGTATTGCACGGATTTGTGGACACGTTACTGCTGGGGTTTGAGCTTCTCTCTTTCCTGGGTGTAGCTTGGGTATGATCATCCTCTCTATCACTATAGGTTCATTTTGTCCCATATGGTTGTTCTTCATGGTCTTGTGTCTCAATCATAGCAGGACCTTCCCCTGTTCTCTTCCTCTTCTCTTCTCAAAGCCTTGCTCCTCCCCTCATAAAAACACTCATTTCCTCATCGACCCTCACAAATTCCTTGGAAATAATACCCATCTATCCCTTATCTTGCCATTTTCCTTCCATCTTTCGTCACAATGTCCACAGCTCTGCACACCAGAGTTCCAATACTCAAGGTGCATTTTTAGAATACCCTTTTCACAGATAAGCATCTTAATAGATAATTGCAAAGACAACAAGAACCTACCTCATGGCCCGTTGAAGAACTCTCTTTCTACTTCAATGTATTCCTTATTGGTATCAACTGCAAATTTAGTAATGTATCCTTCCACAACACTATCCATCCACACTTCGACAGCTCACGATGCTTTGTTATTGGTTTCTTGTAGCTCTTGGATCAGTCCAGGGGTCCAAGATGCTTTCTCTCCTCTTTGATGGTTATTCCTCTTATAAGTGAACTGTGCTAGCCATTCATACAGTATGACCAGGAATTCACAAAAGAACCATTCATATGGACCATCGTAGCTATATATGTCCAGCCACCTGGTTTTCAACAGCTCCAGTTTCTGATTCTCTCTTTCAGCAAACTCTCGCAGTTTTAAGTTGAACCAATCTTCAATATCTGGTTTTGTTGAATGCCACAACATATCCTCCCTTCAGTTGCAACAAGGTTCCGACAACGGAACCATTTTTTGGCGCAACCCACCAACAAATCCTCATCAATAGGGGTTCCCACTATGTTGACACCCAACCAACGATCTCCCTGAGCACTAGCCTAGGTAGGTTTGACCCTGCCCAGCAACACCCACAGAGTGGATGAAGTCTCACCTGAGATGTTGAGGGAGAGCTGGCGGAACCAAGTTTTTGACAATAAGAAGAGAGGGTATGGCATCAACAACTCAACTTCATAATCAATAGTTATTGCAGAGATCGATTTAATAGAATCGTATCGTTCATCACAAATTTATTAACATAACTAGTAGATCATATTAATTCATTCATTGTAGTAATAACAATCATTCATATAACAGATACAGTAAATATCCATCATTATCATCATAGATCATAAACACAGGAAATAAATAAGAGACAAAAATCACTTTAGGGAAACATTCGTCTTGTCATATTACTTCCATAGGATAGATTAACAATATGTAGTATGTCCCCACAACGGAAGACTAAAAACTGATCAACACAAGCAAAGCTAGAAACTCGCTCACAATAGACATAGATGCAAAAAGATTCCCGAAAACCAAAATTTCCCCAGAATTCTCTCTCTCTGTTCTCATCAAAAGTATCTCTTCGAAAACGTATATTTACTATTGCAACTCTAGCTCTATATATAGGCTTGTGCCTTTACATCCAAGGTCCACTTCTAACTAATTTATAACAAACTAGTGAACTATATCCACAAAATGTGGTCAATCGGTACAAAATTGCATAAATAATTCCAAAAATAGTTATTCTTCCATCTATCGTGCTATTGTGGTCCTTTTCGATGGCTTGTGAGCTTGCGCAACCTCTGTGATGCTGCACAACTCACTTACCCAATACCTTTTCCAACAAATGTCACGAGGTGCATCTTCAGTTATCAAGCCTATCATCGCATGGTACTTGAAAATGTTATTGGTGGCTGAATCTATACAAACCACACCTGAACTAACTAGGTCATGAGTTTGGGAATATAATACCTTGGGGGCTGAAGCAAGATTCAGGGTGTGATAGGAAGAACCGTCAACAAAACCATAGAAGGACTTATGATATGTAGAATCAAAACATGGGATAAAAATTATTGAAAAGAACTCAAAACCATATTTAAAATAAAAAAACCACACTAAAAGTGAAAAATGTACATATATACAAGGAACTAATGGAAAAGATATCTCAAGCATAGTACCTTTTCAGGTACAACCCATTCTGAGGTTTCGTGAAAGGTACCCCATCATACACAACAAGCTCATAGGCCCCTTTTTCTAAGGATTTACTCACGATAAAAGGACCATACCACGTTGATTCAAGCTTCCCCTTCCCAAGTTTGTCATGTTTCTGATCGTAGGCCAGAACCAGATATCCTTCATTAAAAACACGAGGCTAAACTGATTTATCATATTGAGCCTTAATCTATTTTTTCTGCGACTCATTGGCCAAAGAGAAATCTCATTGAGTCTCATCAGGGTTCAAAAGATAAATAAATGTTCTTGTTGCTATAAATTCTCATCTCCTGTGGATAGGAGATGTTTCCCTAGATCTGAATGGTACAGGTCTAGAACAAATTAGTGATAAAAAGGATAGACACTTCCCCTATGTTTGTCGATATCTGGAATAAGTCTTTGATATGTTCTACAATATGATGTATTATATTTCCATGGTGTTAGTTCTCCATGGATGTACCTGCAATAAACACATCAAACAACAAACAAGATCAAAAGTACAAGAATATGATCTATGGTTCTATATCAATGACTAAGGAATCCAATAATAAAATGAGTGATTACAACACAATACATTTTATGAGAAACAAACCTTCATTGCATTAATATGAAGAAGAGATATTACAACCATTTTCCTTAGTTTTGTGATGCCTCCTCACATACCATGTCTTGTCCTCAAAGCTCCAACTTGCCTTCTCTATGCTCACCCTAGATTTGGACATAATCTTAGTGAAACAACATAACTTTTCTCCTCCAAGACCATGGACGATGAGCTAGTAGTTATAGCCCTTGGGAGGATAGGGATGATTGAGGAAATGGTGGATGAGTTGGAAGGGATATCCTATTAGGGGGGATCTCGAGTATAGGTGGTCCACAAGAGTAGGGATGAGGGTGTCACGAAGCTTTCCTTTGATAAGCTTCATGAATCTTCTCTTTTTCCTTTTGAAACTTGAGCACCGCTCTTTCGTTGTGTAGACAGGGCGTTACCAACGTGGAACCTCTTATTGATCAAAGGATAAAGCAGGTGGAACCCCTCATTGTCAAGAAACAAGAGGCATCCTGAAGAGGGTAAAACTTATTGCATAAAAGGAATAAGTGGTGGTGGAATCGGGTATGAAAAATAGGATTATAGGCCACTATCCAAATTCACATTTTGGGGATTGAAGGAAATTTTTGATGTTTTGTGCCTCAACACATGATGATGACGAGATTTGTGTGTAACATAATTCCCCCCAAAGCATGAGAATAGAGGGATACGATAGGAAATAGATTTGTAAGAGAAATTTATCACTTTGAGGAAAGAAATCGCTTGATCGGAGATCATCATCAACTTGGTTTCTGCAATACATTAGTACTTTTGACTCATATCCAAATGACTTCTCATCATGGCTGCAGACCAATACCAGGAAGATCCATGAGAGAGATGAATAAACATGGATAGTAGAATATAGTGTAGATCCATGAAAAGAAGACTCAAACTTGGACATAGATACTAGACATACAATGTGGATCTATGTAATATGGACACAAATTTGAGCACAACCACAACCATAAAATTGTGGATCCATGCTAGGACTTATAAAAAATACTCCATCGAAACCTGGGGAAACAAATGAGAGCTTAACAAATACCCAAGGTATTTTCCTCGTATTCCATAAAGTACGAATATATCCATGTGATAAAAATGTACTAACGTCGAACATGGTAGAAACCACTTGATTATTGGTCAATTATGAGAACAGTTAACAAGTGTGAGGGAGATCACCATTGATGTCGATGATTCCCAAGGTATCCTAGTACAATCTTTGGAGTGTGAATAGGTGATCTGATGTTGAACACTCAGTTGAATATTCTAATCAAAGGTCAATGATGTGAATCAATGTCGAAAGCGAGAGAATATGTCATTGATGCATACATATGTCAAGGTACTAATTTGTTTCTAAGACTAATTCCTAGATGATGAGATGAATTCGACAGGAATAGTCTCATCGAAACTCAGAACAAAACTCATGAATTTTTAGTATGATGTAACCATATGACTAAATCAAAGGTAACTGGCACAAAATTTGAAATTGTAGATGCAAACTCTGAACATGACTTCCCTTTGAACATTGGGCGAAACGACCAAATACTTGGTGGCATTGACTTGACAAGGAAGATACCAAAAAATAATGCGACGGTGAATGATACATTATTTGAAAGACTCAAAGGAGTGACATGACTCATGAAAGTGGATAGACTTGGAAGCAAGCTGAATTCCCAATTGACCGAATGAAATGAAGAAAAGTTCCATTTTCAAAGGTGAATAATAACTTCCAAATATTGCAATTGAGATAGTTCCCTTCCCTTAATTTTTCCATCATGATTGATGAGTGCCTCTTTTAATTTTTATGAGTTCAAAGAGGGTAACAAACACTTGTTGTAGCTTATCCTAATATAATTCCATTCTCATATGTTTTACGAACCTGAAAAAAGGAGGGTTTCATTCCCAAGAAGAGGGTTTCTCAATGTTTAATTTAATGAGTCCATTGAAAATTAACTTGGTATCATTCATGTTTCGAGAGTCTAAACAAAAACAAAAGAAGACTCCAAAGGGTCCTTTTTTTGGTATTATTTAGTCCCTAGGACCCGAAAAAGTATAAAATAATGTCTGAGAGAACTCTTCCAATCATGATTGGATGGAGTATTCTTTTTTCGTAACTAGTCAATCCGAACCAAAAAAGAGATAAAATACTATTGGAAAGACGACTCTTCAAGTACTTTCATGAGAGTGAAGAAGACAAGTTTGCTCAGTAATCTTTTCACATTTAAGGATTCTGAAAAGAGATTAAAGAAGACTCCAATAGGGTTTCTTTTCACGATGAAAGGGTTAACGAGTCTGAAAAGAAGCGAAAGTTGACTCGAAACTTTGGTACTAGGTTTTAAAGAGCAGGACCAAAATGTTGAAAATAGCACTCGGTGAATTTTTCCATTTTATGGAAGTGCAAAAAATTAAAAAACAAACTCACTCATAACCAAAAGTTTATAGCTTTTCATCCCCTGCAAAAACCTTTAAAAGACTATTAACTCTCCAAAATATTAAAAAATGAGTTTTTAATGACTATATAAAAGGGCATTTTATTAAAAATAATTAAAAGTGATTAAAATAATAATACATTGGAGGAAATTTCAACTCAAAATTGGCCTCCTAAAAAGAATTAATAAAATAATATTTATTAATTTTGGAGGAAGAAAAGAAAAAAACTACTTTTTTGTTTGTATTTTTGACATATATCCCCATGTTTTTACTCAAATTTCGATTGGGAGAGATCGTTGGATGCAAAATTGAATTCTGCATCCAACGAGTACCCACTCGGCATACTTTTGATGGACCCCGCTACCCCAAAAACAAGAAATACCTGAAAAATGTGATGATGACATCATCATCACATTTTTTCAGGTATTTCTTGTTTTTCGGGTAGCAGGTTCCATCAAAAGTATGCCGAGTGGGTACTCATTGGATGTAAAATTCAATTCCGCATCCAATAAGCTCTCCCGATCTAAATTTCAGTAAAAACACAGGGAAATATGTCGAAAATACAAACAAACAAAAATAGTTTTTTTTATGATACCTTTCCCCAAATTTATATTAAAAAATTGTTTAAGACCTATACAGTATTTCAAATTTAAATCAATTTCATTGGTTAACACATGATGACATGGAATTTGAATCAAAGTTAAAAGGCCCATTTTGAGTTGAAATTTCCTCTAATGAAACCCAAAAAAAATCATATAAAAACCAATGAAATAGTCAAAAATTACCATTTTAATATTTACCAAGTTGGAGAGCCATTTTGGAGCTATTGGTGTGCATACTTTAGCAAAGGATTCAGGATCCATCGACCGTCCATTTTTTTATTCGTCAGTCCCAGGTAAGAGCTAAACCTATGCCCAACATTTTCATGGTTGTATTTTCCCTTTCCATTCAAATTATTTTGTGGTTTTGAGGTTGTTACCCTAGTGTAAAAAACGTTGGTAGGTAACGCTCTTTCCCTTTGCGGGAAATGTGGTTCCTGAGAAAAACTATGTAATTTATGCCAATTAAGGGGGTGCCACCGCTCTCTCTCAAAGAGATAGACATGATGCCATAGATTTCTCCAAAAAACTCAATGGTCGAGCCAAAAGAGTGTTTTGAAATTATTTTCAATGGTTGAATATGTATTCTAATACCTCAAAATTGATTTTTGGTAGGTCATTTCAGAAAAAATGGCTGTGTGGAAGGAGAGATGACATGAGGATGATGATTCCAGGGCTAGAGAAGATGCTGGATCCATAGCTTCTTTATGAGTTTGTGTCCTCCAAAAGTTATTCCATGTTCCGAGCATGAGGTCTCATGTGAGACTACTGTAATATATTTTATGAATGTGGAACCCCAAGCAATAGTACTTTGAAGTGGGGGCCCATGTTCTTACAGTGGAAGTAGAGGAAATTTAATTCCTTACAGGTTTATCCAGGTGTGGCACACCAATCTCACTGACAGGTTTCTAGGGTGATATGTCACGACACAATACCTTATCAATCGTCACTTTTTTGGGGGCACTCAAATGTATGGAAAAAAGATCCCCATCAAGGCTTTGATGGATATTCCTTTTCGGATAGAAATTTTCACCATGCAAAAAGATGTAGGGATCCAAGGGGCTCATCAGGATTCATGGGAACACATGCTTTATGCATTGGAGGCCATGGCGCCCATGGTATTTAATTGGGTCGAGGCTCTACAGAGTGTCTTCAATGAACAACTGACTAAGTGTTGGTAGGGGGAGTTGAAACCGTTTGGTTATGGAAGCATCTTGGAATCTTTGTTTTTCAAGTGGGTCTCTCATTTGAGGCCATAGGTGGGTATCACCGAGCTAAGAGCTCGAGACCCCCACATGCTACTGTCGGTAGAGATCATGGCCCACACTGGTGGTGGCAGAGCCAATGTCAAGTACGAGAGCACATTTTTTCATTGGTTGGATGGCCAAATCCTCATGATTGAGGATTAAATGCGTATATTGGTACTAACTTTATAGGAAACCCTGATCTACCCTTACCATTCGATGCCTAATGGGGCGATATGGGTAAGAAAAAATGTTGAAGACCTTGATTTTTTTTTGCATTTTATGTTTTATAATTTTTTTATGAATGATAACGAGACCAAAAATTTTCATGTAGATGTAGGAGATGCACGACCTAGGGGTTCATCCCCAATTGATAGGTGAGCGAGGTCCCTCTTTGTACACCGCGGAGACGATCAATTAACCGAGTTGGAGGAAAATATCAACCGGTTAACTCTTGATATTCCATATTCTTCCATAAATGACCTCCCTAGGAGGTACCAGAGACATACAATTGGTGTATCGGGTCGATTCAGTCTCCTGCTACAGAGAGTAGCGAGAGCTATCATGTGCTATCATGATCATCACTAGTCATATTACATGATGCAGACATTGAAAGTTATCTACCTTCAGGATTTTTGTCATTTTGTATATATGAAAGCCAGTGTGCTTCAATCGGGGTCTCGAGACCATTTTTTTGTAAAACTCTTTTTTTCTATATATACAAACTTATTTACGGTAGTTTATCTATGCTCAAAATGTGGAATGAAATTTATAGGAGTTTTTAATGTCTTTTACTATCTATTTTATTTACAATGAACCATGTTTTATTCACCAAATGTTATGTGTGGAGAATATACCAATCCAATATATAATTGGCCAATGAGTCTGTAACAGTGTTATAAGACTTAGGAATATGCCTATAAGTGAGTGATTCAAACAACCTTTCTAACAAATGTAATCTTCGAAAGCGACGAAGGAGTGTAGGGTTTCATATGAAATAGACATGGTTCAAATGAAAACCACTAACTGTGAGTCCATGAAGACTACCAAGTGATCAATGTCCTGAGATGCAGCCTCAGTCAACAAACCTATTACCGCTTGATACTCAGTGATGTAATTGGTGGCAATATCTACACAAACCACTCCTGAACAGACTAAGTCATGAGCCGGGGAATACAAACCCCAAGCAATTGAAGTGAGTTTCAGGGTATGATGACAAGCACCATCATAAAAAAAAAACCGTCTGATCTGCATAACCAAAACATGGTATAAACAACACTGACAAAAACCCAAAACCATATTGAAATACTAAAACCACATAAAAAATTCAATCAATGTACATATATACAAGGTTATATAACAGAAACTATTTCAAGCACAATAACTTTTCAGGTGCAACCCATTTGAAGGTTTCCCGAAAGGTATCCCATCATAATCTACAATATCATAGGCCCCTTTCTCTAAAAATTTACTTACGGTGAAATTCCCATACCACATAGATTCTAACTTCCCTTTACCAAGCTTTTCATGCTTCTGATCATAAGTCAGAACCATTTCACCTTCATTAAACACATGAGGTTGAATAGATTTATAGTAGTGAGCCTTGACATGTTTTTTATGTGCCTCATTAGCCAACGCAACATCTCTCTGATTCTCATCAAGATTTTTCAAATACAAAAACCGTTATTCTTCGACAGAAGTATTTGGGAGAATCTCAACTGCGAGCTTGAGGAATGGGATCTCACATTCAATAGGAAAGACAACTTCCTCTCCACAGACCAACTAAAATGGTGTGAAACTAGTTGTTGTTTTAAATAAAGTCCTATAAGCCCATAGTGCATAAAATAGAGTCAAGTTCCAGTTGGATTTATGATCTCCAACCATTCTACGCAGCATAGTTTTCAAAACTTTGTTAATGGCCTTGAATTGACCATTATCCTGCGAATAATAAGGAGTTACGTTTTCATGAGGAAAACACAACTTAGCACTTAACTCAACCAGGACCTAATTACAGAAATGAGATCCGTGATCAATGACTATGGCTTGTGGGAATCCAAACATAGCTATTACATGATTGAACAAAAATAGGGTGGTCGTGCATCCATCCTTTTCATAGGTAGGAATTTCCTCAGCCCATTTTGTAAAATAATCAATGGCTATGATGATGTAACCATGCCCCCCATCTGAGGTAGGATTTTAAGCACCTCATGAAAATATTTGAATATTGAGGGCCAAAAATTCCCAACATGAAGGGTTTTTTGAGCCGCATCCATACCAAGAAGATGACTTCCACATTCTCTAGAGTGGGAATCATTCAAAACTTGTTTAGCCTCTTCATGTGTAAGATATCATCGAAGAACATAGTCAATACCATGGTGGTACACCATATCATTTAAAATGAGATAATATTTCACGTGGTGACGGATGCATCGACAATCGTCATGAGACATGTTAGGATGAATCCTTTGGATATGGAGATAGATAATCATATCTCCATAGAATAGATTGGTTATGCTAATTAGGAACAAAAATTCATCGAGAAATGAATCATCGGGCTCAACTTCCATGAGAGCACAGGGAAGATCACACATTAACTCTGCGAAAACTAAGGACTTCTTGGAAGTATCCTTAGCGAAATCGAGATAAAATTCCTGTAGGATAACGATCCAATGGGAATAATTTCCCCCGAGTACTTGATGAGTCAAAATGTAATACATGGGATTTTGATCAGCGAGAACAATTGTGGTGCGCAGTAAAATGTAGTGACGAAATATTTGCACAGCAATTAACATGTCCAAATCTAGCTTCTCCACATGTGAATAATGACTTTCAATGTCAAGAAGAATCTTAATTTGATATTAAATCACATTCTCTTAGACATTGATATCTTCATGCACTAGAACCATACCGATGGTAGTATTGGAGGCAACGACATACAATAGAAATTATTTCAGATAAATTTGGGGGTGTAAAACCAGTGAATGTGTCAGAGTGTTTTTCAAATTATCGAAAGATATTTGGGCCTAGTCATCCCAAAAGAATGGGGTGTTCATCTTAAGGAGACACATATAACTGTGTGTTTTTTTTGCAAAGTTCCATACAAAACGATGAATTTTTTTTTTCTTCCCTTGCAAACTTTGGAGTTCAATGATATTAGTCAAGGTGGGTAAGGCCAAAATAGTGGCTATATTCAAAGGATCTATCCGGATTCCATATTTGGAAACCAAGAAGCCAAGAATATGTCTAGTCTCAACAAAATAGACATACTTGTGATGATTCATCTGACTATGATAGTGACGATAACAAAGGAAAATGTCCCTAAGGTGTCGTGGATTGTCCTCATGCTGCTATGAATGAGCAAGGAGGTCGTTGATATAGGGTTCCACAATGTGTTTAATATCATGAAAAGCATAGGACATGGAACGCTAGAATGTAGATCTCGTGTTCTTTAAACCAAAGGGTAACTTCCGATAAGAAAAGGTTCCCCACTGACAAATGAATGTCATTTTATGATGGTCGATGGGTAGAATTTCTATGTGATTGTAGTCAGAAAATCCATCCATAAATGAGAAGATGATGCTCCCAACATAGTTATCAATGATTTGATCGATATGTGGAGTAGGAAAGTTGTCCTTGGAAAAATCCCTATTCAAATCTCAAAAATCGATGCAAACCCTAATAGTCCCCTATTTCTTAGTTACAGGCACAATATTAGACACCCACTTAGCCAGTGGTACGTGATAAATAAAACCTTCTTTCAGAAGTTTCTCGACCTCGGATTTTATTTCTGCAGCCTTCCTAGGATGGACTTGACGTAGTTTTTGTCAGACTGGTCTCACCGTGGGATAAGTCTTAATTTCGTGTATAATGATGAACGAATCAATCCCAGGAATTTCTTCATATGTCCAAGAAAAACCATCTCGAAACTCTTTGAAAAGACTTCTAAAATTTTTGGTTTCTTTAGTTGAACAGTTATGGCCTACATGAACATGTTCAAAAATTATGAGCTTCATTATTATGTCAATAGGAGTTGTCTTATTAATGTTACACAGGTTCCCTTCGGAATTAGTTCCATGTAACAGTACAAGAGTTTAAGGATTTTTGAGAATATGAGAACTAATGAGAGAAACAAAATTAGGATCTGTCGAATTGGCATTGAGAAGGAAAGAGGATATATGATGATTATTTTCCCATACAAGTCCATCCACACTCATGATCTCCATAATAGACTCATCCAATTAGAAATTCTGCGAGAGATGTTCTAGAGTCGGGAGAGGGGAATCTAGCCAATAGGGCAGGTGGTAGGTATCTGATGCCACTAGATGATGGTCATTGTAGTGTATATCAAAAATAGACTAAATATATCAGAAACGGACTAAATAGCATCGACGAAACAGGGATAATTTTAGGGGCGAATTTTAGCCCAATGGGCTATTTTCCATGTTTTTCTCCCAAAAAATATTTTCCATTTTGCATTTTTTGAAGCCATGTTTCGCCTAATTTTGATGGGGTGAATTTTTTTCACCCTAAAAATAACCAAATTATTATATAAATGATATAAAATCCTTGGAAATTAAAATATTTTTTGGAAAATATCGCCAATCATTTTTATAGTTGGTGTTTTAAGAATTGGTAATATTGTCCAACATTTATACACTTTTAAATAAGTATGGTTCCTTAAAATCATCCATGAGCATCATAGAGTGCTTCATAAGGTCCTAGAGAAGATGTATCAACAACTTCTTTACCTTTAGAAATGTGGCTGGTTATGGATATCTTGTTCACAGTTTCCACTTTCATACTAGGAGGGGTTGAGGGAAACACACCCATAAGGGTTGAATCCTTCAACATTCCTACCCCAACCGATTGATAAGGAGGAGGGTATTTCCATACTTGCAGTGGGAGTAGTAACATTTGGTGAACAAAAATCGAGTTGATCGATGGTCACAATCTTCCCCAAATGAGGGAATTGGAGAGTATGAAAAACTGTCGAAGTGACAACCATCATAGCATAGAACCAGTTCCTCCCCAATAGTAGATTGTAATCCGATGGAGCATCGACTACCTCCACTTGAATGGAAACAATATTTCCCCAAGCTTGACTGAAAGGGCCGGTAATAGACCATGAGGTTGGAAACCTTGTACGTCAAAATATTTTAAATTTATGGGTGACTTCGTAAGTTCGAGAGAACCAATGGCTCTCTAGAAATACACTGACAATACTGAGGTGGAAGCTCCTTCATCCAAAATGGTCCTATGGACCTTTCTCCCAACTACTTTGGTCACAATTTGAAACATGAGATGGTAGGGTAATTTGGACTTGTAATTCTCCACATTAAAATGAATCAAATTAGTGTTATCCGGGTCTAAGGCCCCTAAATGTGTCAACAGGTTTTTGCATTGCATAGGGAAACTTTGGAGTACCTATAGGGTATACATCGTGCAAGATGATTGAGCCAGGTCTTCAAAAATGTTGTAGAATTGTGTAGCTCAAGCATTTGGATTAAAAATAGATTTTTGGAGAGTACTCTTAGGTGGGCGCAAAATTAAGTCGAGGTTAGGTTTCTTGATCGTAAGAGGGCCATTAGACGGATGTGGATGATAAGAACTAGTAGAAGGGGCTTTCATAGGAGGACTCTTGTCCTTCTTCTCTATGGGTTTGTCATTTGGCTGACTACGAGTAGTCAAGCTAACAATTTCCGAGTATATCATTCAAATTTCTTCAGTAGAATTAGAGGTTCCTTATGAATACATATGATCAATCAACTACTGTTGAGATGGAAAGGGGCCGGTAAGTACCGCCAGTGTAGGGTTACTTTTCAAAATTTTACTAATCTCTTCACGACGAGGGAATTGCTTCATGAAGTGGTCACCACCACACAGTAGGAAAGGATACTTAGCCTTCCTTTTTCCTTTATTGCAATTCTCTGAGGTCGTAGTATTGGGATTCTCCCGTTGGTTTCCAGACTTTTTACATTTTCCTTTTCCTTTCTTTTTATTATGAAGTGTCTATGTACATTGAATAATATTCACCTCAGAAGAAACCATAGGAGCAAAAGGAGTAGTAGTAGAAATACTCTGTTGTTTAGCAAGCTTAGTTGCTGACGGGGCATGTATTGAACCTAGAACCCCATTAACAGGAGTTTCTATAGGTGCAGGCTTGGTAGATTCTGTGCTAGGACGAGGACCTTGAGGGATCTAATCATACAAAGTTCCATATTGGGAATAAACAAAGTCGATATGCTAAGTGCGGATAACAGATTTCTCTTCAGTGACAACACCACCCATAGCCATGTCACAAGAAATGGGAGGCAACAAGGATTTCATAAACCAATCAACCAACAGTTGGTATGGGATAGGATATTGAATAATCCTTCATCGTCTCCTCCACTCATGAATATGATCTGATATATGTGTGGAATTATTCTGATGAAGTGATGTCAAAATATCCATACTAGTTTCATAACAGATGGGAAGATGGAAATGCGTAAGAAAAACTGTTTCCAATGCATTGAATTCCACAAACGAATGTTGCAGAAGCTCAATGTACCATTTGGCAGCTGTACCAATCAAATTTTGATGGAAGAGACTCAAACAGACTAAATCATCCATCAAGGAATTAGAATAACACCATAGATGGAATGTCATAATGTGATTTTTAGGATCCTCTCCTTGCTTCCCATCAAACTTCAGGATGTCTGATGGTAACTTAATTGGAATTGTAGGCCATGAAGGGTTATGCTGGATGGGGTCGTTGATAAACTTGGACATATCAAGAAATTCCAAAGTTTCCAAAAAAGGAAGTTGTTGATTAGGTTGTACATACTGGTAATACTGATATGGAATTGGTATACCAGTAGGACCATAGGTGGATTGATACTAGTAAAACCATAGGTTGATTGATGATCCTCCTGAAGATCCGCTAGATGGTGGTGTGCCTCTAGGAGGAGGGTTTCCTCCAAGTGTTGGTGGTCCTCCAAGTGGTGTTCCCCCATAAGGTGTTCCTCTAGGTGGTGGTCTCCCATAAGGTGGTATGCTAGGTGTTTGTCTCCAAAAATGTGATCCTCCAAGTGGTGGGACTCCCAATGGTGGTCCCCCATGCATGGTCCTATATAAGGTGGTCCCCCAGGTGGTGGTCCTCCAAAAGGTGGTCTACCATAACCTCCAATAGTATTCATATGTGTCCCTCTAGGCATAGGAATATATGAACAATTAGGTTTCCCCCATGGTATAAACATCTTTTTGTGCTAAGTCATTCTAGGATACACCATCCCTGTATATGTAGTTTTAAATTTTACATTGCTTACAGGTAGTTGATTTCCTAGGTAAGTATAACCCCAAGAAATTTGATTAACTACAGGTTGTGCCCCTGAGGGTTGACCTGTACTAGAAGTGCTATATTTTTATCATTTAAGAAACATGATCTTAGGATCTTATCTCATAGAATAACATGCACAAAAATCAATCACAATAGATAATAGATACAAATATTTTCCTCGGGGAAACCATAAAGGAGAAAACCCCGCAACGTCCTAAGAGATAGAATGAACACTAATGGCAGCAGTAAAATCTAAATACAGAAAGATGATCTCCAATAGCTTTCCTCTCTCTCACTTATGTGAGATCCTCCTCTCTCACATATGTGCTATAGGTGGGTGAGTGTGTGCAACAAATAGAGAGGCTCACTCTCTATTTATACTAGTTTTTGACTTGACAATTACTTAACAGGGCTGACTTCTCTAGGAGATTATAATAACCCTATTTCCCCTCAACTGTGGGGACTTTCCCCCCCTGATCAACAAGGAGGGTTAACCGCAACTCAATTGTTGGGACTATTTCCCTGACTTACAACAGAGGGTTAACCTCAATGATTTTACATGACATTATTATATTAATGACTCTCCTGATAAGAACATCGGGGTACAATGAAGTACAAATGATTCTCCCGATAGGAACATTGGGGTACAATATAAGATATACAAGTGAATACATTCCAAAGTTACAAATACATCAACACTCCCTCTTAACTATGAAGGTATTTTCTTGACACAATTCATCAGCACAAGTCTTCGTCACTGGATCATCAAAGATGGATCATCACTGGATCATCATCAAAGATGGATCATCACTAGATCATAATCATCGTAACTTCTCCTGCTATCTTAAGAAAATGGTTATATCTCTCAATTCTACTCGTCATATGAATTTCTACAGATCCAACCCTTTTTCATGTTGGTTGTAGGACTAGCCTCCAAGTAGGTATTCATATTATTCAACACTTATATCAGACCATGGGAGGCCCAGCCTGCCACCATGTCGGAAAGGACCACCCATCACTTATATCTGACCATGGGAGGAACACTTCCAGCATAGATAATGGCATACCCAACACTCACATCTAACCATGGGAGGCCCAGCCTGCCACCATGTCAGAAAGGCCTAGCACTCACATATGACCATGGGAGGCCCAACCTGCCACCATGTCAGAAAGGATCATCCAACACTTATATCTAACCATGGGAGGAACAGCCTGCCACCATGTCATAAAGGACCAACACTCACATCCAACCATGGGAGGCTTGGCCTACCACCATGTTATAAATTCTCAACACTTATATCCAACCATGGGAGGCCCATCCTGCCACCATGTCAAAAAGGATCAACAATTATATCTGACCATGGGAGGCCCATACTGCCACCATTTCAAAAAGGCTCTATACTTACATCTGACCATGGGAGGCCCAACCTGCAACCATGTAAAAAGGGCTATGTACTTACATCTGACCATGGGATTCCTAGCCTACCACCATGTCAAAGGCTCTGCACTTACATTTGACCATGGGAGGCCTATCCTGCCACCATGTTAGAAAGGCTCTGCACTTACATCTAGCCATGGGATTCCCAGCCTGCCACCATGTCAGAAAGTCTCTACACCTACATATGACCATGGGAGGCCTAGCCTGCCACCATGTCAGAAAGGCACAAAGACTCATCACTTCCCCTTGGAAGAAACATGATCTGGAGAACACCAATCTTCTCCATGAAACACTCAAACTTCACTCTATCCAATGGCTTGGTCAACAAATCAACTGTCTACTCCTCCATCGCAACATACTAGAGCTTCACTGCTCCTCTCTGCACCATATCCATGATATAGTGATATTTGATCTCGATATGCTTCGAATTGTCATGGAACACTGGGTTCTTCGACAACTTCACACAACTCTGGTTGTCGCAATATATACAAGTAGCATCTAACTGGAGATCAAACAAATCAAATAGTATCTTCCTTAGCCACACTACATCACAACTATCCAAACAAGATGCGACATACTCTACTTCAACTGTACTCAGTTCTAGGAAGGACTACTTCCTCCTAAACCAAGAGATCACACCTGATCCCATACTGAAGCAGCACCCCAAATTTCTCTTCATATCAATGGAACTGGCTGCCCAATCCAAATCCACATAACCTTCCAGGTTAGTCTTTTGATTCGCCTCATACTTGATCCCATAATCAATTGTACCCTTCAGGTACCTCAGAATATGCTTTGCAGCAAATAGGTGAACATGTCTTGGATCTGTCAGGAACTGGCTCAATGTGTTCGCATCAAAGCAAATATCTGATCTTGTATTCATCAGGTACATCAAGGACCCAATTATCTGACGATACATTGTAGCATCAACCGACTCTGATGAAGCATCACTCAATAGATTCATGTTTGATGCCATAGGTGTGGTCATGGCCTTGCATTCCATCATCCCGAACCTCTTCAGGATATCCACTGCATACTTCCCTTGTCCCAAGGATATTCCATCTACATTCTGCTACATCTCCATGCCTAGAAAGTAGTGCATCATATCCAAGTCCTTCATCTTGAACTCTACAGTAAGTCTCCTTCTTGCAACTTTAATGAGTTCCTCTTTTCTTCTAGGAACAAGTCATAGACATATAATAGGAGCATCACTAGTATTCCACCTTCAACCTTCAAGTAAAGATTGGAATCTTCTTTAGTCTCAGTAAATCCTAGAGTCATCAGTAATATGTCCATCCTGTCATACCATGTTGAACCTCAGCATCTTCTGTAGTCACTCCCTCTGAAGCGGAGCATCCTTCTTCCTCTGCCTTTGGTACTCTATGCATAGAAACATTCTTTACTAGAGTGACAAGTATCTTCCTCTGCTACTAATATTCTATGTATCCATCTAGGGTCACTGGATACCAAGATCCTCTATCTTGAAAATGTTCTTCTCACACCCATCTGTGAGCTTGTCATCCTCTATTGGATTTCATCTTCAACCTTTTAGAAAAGGTTAATATATTCATTACTCTAGGTGATCTTCAAGATTCTCATCTATGTGTTATCCCATGGGTGTCTTCTAAGCTCGTACAAGGCCTTCTTCAATTTTCACACATGAGTCTTCCTGTCATGTGTCTTGACTTCTAGTGGCTGCAAATGTCTCTTTGTAGTCTATGCCTTATTTCTATGAGAAGCCTCCTGTTACGAATCTTGCCTTGTATCCCATGATGTTTCCATCTACTGCATGTTGGATCTTGTCGATCCACTTGGAGGTCACAATAGACTTCCCTTCTGGTCTCAAGACCACATCCTAGACATCATTCTTCTTGAACTGGTAATATCCTTCCCTTTCTTTCTTCATAGTTGGAAAGCTCTGTATCAATGATGTCACTCAATAATGTCACATAATTGCATTGTGTCTGATACCTCTTTCTTTCATTGAAAGTATCATCATATTATTCTTCATATTGGATTATTTCTCAAACTGCCATCACTTGTTCTTCGAAACAAGTCTCATCCTTATTTTATTTTAGGAAATTGTACACGATCTCCCTACAAGTCAAATGGATTAGTTGTATGGTTAGAAACATTTCATAAGGCATATTCATAATGGAAAATTCTTATGCATAAAGATATAATCATGCAACTATTTTAGCCAATACAACATTCATCCACATCTCATGGAAACTTTCTATATGCCTTCCATCTCTACCATGACATCATTGTGATTGTGCACTAATCCAATATGTCAGCAAAGAGGTTTCATTCTAAATAAGTAGCAATGGAGAGTTGTATACCATCTTGGGCTAGTTACCCATAACATGCATAGTAGTGGTATACTATCATTAATGCAAACATTCTATCATGCATAACATATCAAATCAATATAAAAAAATGCATAACAAAATAATATCATGAAATGACAATTGAATACTTATCTTTATTGTTTTTGTGAGTAGACTCCTTCTTGATCCTTCAGCTTCATCATCTTCTTCATTCGTAACAACATCATTTCTTATTAAAATGCTAAGATGGATAAGAGGTTCTTCAAGAATTGAGTCCTTCATATTTCTCATTGCTTGAGGTATCTTCTTTGAATCATGAGAGATAAATCTTCAGTTTCTCCCATCTTCTTTTTTCTTATTATGAGTCGAACTTCTTCTTTAGTGCGCTCTTCCCAGAGTCTACTGAGCTAATCACTTACTTCTGCCACACATTCCTCGAATGAATGAATACCATGATATTGGGAGGCCATTCAAGGTGGTTATAACACTATATTATTCTTCTTCAATTACTTCATGATAGAATTGAACACTTCCTTTTGGGTTCTTCAAGGATGACACATGAAGGATGAGATGATCTTTAATAGGATCTGCAATGATTCTCTTGGCTCTTGCCTTAGCCTCATCTCCCTCTGGAACTGGAAGCTCTTCACTTATGCAGGTGTCCAATTCATTATATTCAAGAACTAGTGAAAACTTATACTTCCATGTTTGGAAGTTGCAATATTGTCATCAAGCTAGTGTGATAGGTCATTTTGAAATGAGAACCTCAAATGTAAATACAAAAAGATTAGATCTTACCAATTTGAGGTGTCCGTCTTGGTTCTAGATCTGGCTGATCCAGGGTTTGTCAGAAAAACCCTAATTTTCAAAACTTGGAATCTTTCTTATCTGATTGGATAGAAAGATGTGCCTCCCGAAGGCAAGCTAAGCAACATACTCATTTTCCCAAAACTGTGATCAGAACTACAAAATATATGATGCCCTAGTTTTCTTCAATTTCTTCTACAGAATTTTCTTATATTGTTTCTAAAGTATATCCAAAATTACTGCTCCTTTGTGTCTGAAATTTTGTACCAAGGTAGCCTCATTTTTTCTCTTTCCAACACCATAGGTTTGAGCAGAATTAGTTTCACCAATTGGGACTTATGATATTTTTACCAAGGTGAATTATTTCAGGACTCTTCATCATGGATAACTTGTATAGATTTCCACGTGTCACTGTTTCATATTCGGGGTCTAACCCTTTTACCACAGAACGTACCATCCATTACCTATATTGAATATCTTGCTAAATTTCATTTGGAACTTCTTAGCTCGAGATATATAAATTCTCCCTATGTGTCTTGTTTAGGGATGAATCCTGTGAGAGGTTGGAACCCTGATTTGGAGGAATCATATCTCCTATAATTTAGTGCATATGAGGACAAAAGTTTTACACAGGGTATATTAGGATTTTATCTTCATCCTATGAAAATTTTGGCTCCTGATCCTTCTCCAATCTCGACATATAGCGAATGCACCAAAATTACCAGTTTTAGTATTTTAGGGTTTTGCAAGTCTGGGGTCAAATCGGGGTTTGACTTTCCTAGAGTTTTACCCAACCAAAAATTTCAGACTTGGTCTCTAAATTTAAATTTTAGGGAGGACATAAAACCTATGCTAGGCTCACTCAAAAATTCCACTTCTTTGAAAATCCCTCATTGTTGCTGTAGTGGTAGGTCAAAAAATGAAAATGCCCGAAATCAAATTCTGCTTCGACAGAAGATGCTCCCTCCAATGGAGATTTAACCTAAACTCCTTTTTCCGATGATATTTGGAGAGACAACCAAAAAGTAAGAAGCCCTATATTTTGCAGCTATAGAGTGTCTTCTTCTTAGGTTAGCTATGATACCATGTTAGATTTTAATCATTTAAGAAATATGATCTTAGGATCTTATATGAGAGAATAACATGCACATTAATCAATCACAAGAGACAATAGACACAAATATTTTCCTTCGGGAAACCATAAAGGAGAAAAACCTGAAACTTCCTCAGAGATAGAATGAGCACCAATGGCAGCAGTAAAACCCAAAGACAGAAATATGATCTCCAACAACTGTTCTCTCTCTCTCACTTGTGTGAGCTCCTCCTCTCTCACCTATGCGCTATAGCTGGGTGAGTGTGTGTGACAAATATAGAGGATCACTCTCTATTTATACTAGTTTCAGACTTGACAATTACTTACCAAGGCCTACTTCTCTAGGAGAGTCTAATAACCCTAGTTCCCCTCAACTATGCAGAATTTCCCCCCTGATCAACAAGGAGGGTTAACCTCAACTCAATTGTGGGGAATATTGCCCCGACTTACAATGGAGGGTTAACCTCAATAATTTTACATTACTTTATTATATTAATGCCTCTCCCGATAAGAACATCAGGGTACAATATAATACATACAATTGAATACATTATGAAGTTACAAATACATCAACAAGAAGGAGGGATCCAAATTGGTGTTGGTGGAAGGGACTATCACTGCTAGTTGTCCTACAATGATGTTTTTCCTTATACTAGAAGTAAATCCACTGATACTTGAAACAAATTGGGCTGGGGGTTTCCCCCCAGTGGTAGAAGATACAAGAGTACCAAAGGAAGAGCTAGTATTTGGAATTGGAGGAGTAGGAATAAAGGGTTGAACTGGATCATAAGCTAACATAAATTGAGTCGGTGATCCTAAATTAGGGGCTACCTAAGATAATGAAAGTGCACGATATCCTTGGGTGTTTTTTTTTTGAATGATGGGGAAGAGGAGAAAAACTTATCCTCCTTAAATTTTATCCCATATTACGTATAGATTTATGGAAGAAATATGCATTTGACAGAGCATCTCTAAGGGATTTCCTTAGAGGAGTAAGTATAGAAGGATCTGATTCAGTTACATTAGTCCCATATTCAGAAATATCTTGCGTCATGGAAGTTCTCTAGAAACAAGAATTTGGACCAAACTTTGTTCCTACAGTGTCATCTAATGGGTGATTGAATACCCAATCCGATGAACCAGGTTGACCTTCCATTGGGAAATTACAGGCTGTATCAGTTGTAGGAGTTTGTTAGACCAAGGGATTATCATAAGAAGTGAATTCTTCCCCTGCTTCAACAACTGGTTTCCCTTCCACATGGGAATCAGTCATGACACCTTGGTCTATGGCTTCCATTTGGATTTTCCTATAAGAGGAGGAAGGTTGGGTGGTAAGACTTGAAATATTCGAGATCATCTCAAAGGAAACTTAGCTAGATTGTTGGTCACTAAAACCTAACCTAGGGTTTGAAACTAGAATTACACACAAAACCACTGCTGCACAAGCTAAAGGTCACAAGAAAACTTAGTTTATAAGAGGGGCTGATAAAAGTCGGTTCCTCACTAGGATTGTCAATTCTTTGCAACTCGTAATATACCACAGGGTCCAACAGTAAAATGTGACGAGGAGGATTGGGACTGTACCCTTGACTTAATACTCGACTACCTGGACGACACGTGCATAGTAGCTCCTTGAGTGTTTTTTTCAATGTATTTATCCAACAAGATGACCAAAATTATTTTCTCAGTTGGTTTAAGGTATCCTAGAGGGGTCTCCCAATATACACAAGGTACATGGGAGCTCAAATCCATGTTAGTGTTGTATAATGCACAACCGTTCAAAAGGGGCCTTCCAATGTACAATCGAGTATGTGAAGTACCTTTCTATATACCTCAAAGGGTACATGAAAGGTCGTTTGATATACCAACGGTACATGGAAGAACCACACAGTTATTGGGATGTAGTGTATGAAATAGAACGACATATCCTATATTTTAAGATGTCGAAACACGTCTCTATCCTATCATTGAAGTTACTAAAATTTTTAACCTATAACTAGTGTTAATTTTATCTTGAACGATTTGGTGAATCAATGAGGTGTGGATAGAAAATTAAAACCATGCAACATGCTATGAAAATTTTTCACTTTATCATTCGAGGTATTCCCTACATACAGGAAGGATAGAGTGATTCAATTCCATTTCTAGACAAAAATCCTAAATAATCACACTGAACTATCTTTCAAAAATGAAAAGAAGAAAAAAACTTCTACTAACTGAAATTGAAAGGGAAATGAAGTAAGATCTCTTTTCCAAAAATGAAGACACTACTACTATCTGGAAAATTAAACAATCTTTTTAAAATTCTTCAAATATGAAAAGGTCTAACTCAAACTATGATATTTTTGGCGAGAAAAGAACATACAAATAAAATAAGAATGTGAATGCCTGAAAGTTGTGAAACTAATCAAGGATCAAGTAGTTCATATTTGAATAAAATTATGATCAAATATCAAGTTTTCTTCTAATCAAAAGTAAAAGTAAGATTTAATTAACCTATGAAGAACAACAATGGAGAAACCAAAAGAAAAAATATTTCCTTTCAGCTCATGTAACAGTAAAAAGAGATCTGACTATATGACTTCCAAGCACTCTTTCAAAAATCAAACCCAATTATAGCAAGTAACTAAACGAATGGAAGCAATCTAGATTTTCAAAACAGAAAGAAAAAAGCCTTTAACCACTTTCCATATTTTGAAAGTAACAGTCAAACATCAATAATGAAGCCATAAACACTTTGAGAAAAGAAACAAACTGATGCAAAGTTTTGAAAACATAGGGGTATAAAACCCTACTTGGCACCGCTTGCAGAAGGTTGGTGACAGAGAATTATCGCTTGGGCACCTACTTTTGTCCACTTTAACAGAGCAGTGGCATCGCCTGTTGCCTATTGAGCTTACATGGTGGCACCGCTTAATGTCCTTGCTGAAAGCGTGGTGGGTCCTGTATATTTCAAAACAAAAAAAAGAGTGAAACAGAGAAAGTTAAGTATCATATAATTGGCATCAAATCATGAAAATTACAAGAAAATTAAGCATATCAAGTAAATATGTCTCAAATATGAGAAAATATGGTTAAAATGATCCCAAATCTCAATATAAACTACTATATTTGATTACTTGAAAAATAGAAGTTTTGGAATAAGGACAAGTACTGAAAACCAAGAAATATCAGAAGTTCTAATTGAAAACCAAAATAGATCAGAATATGTGAATGTCTTCTCCAGCAGAGTCACGAGATTTTGATGGAAATTATCACCTCCTGCAGACATGAGTTGTTTCCCTAGATATGAATGGTACATGTCTAGAACAAATGAGTCATAACAAGGATAGGATCTTCCCCTAGGTTTGTAGATATCTGGAATGAGTCTTTGATATGTTATACAGTATGATGTATCATATTTCCATGGTGTCATATCTCCACATATGTACCTACAATAAACAAATCAAACAATAATAAAAATCAAAATACCATAAAATGATCTACAGTTCTATATCAGTGACTAAGGAATCCAATAATAAAATGAGTGATTACAAGAAAATACATTTTATGGAAAAGAAACCATCATTGCATTAAGATGAAGAAGAGAGATTACAACCATTTTCATTAGTGTTGTAATGCCTCCTCACATGCCATGTCTTGTCCTCAAAGCTCCAACTTTCCTTCTCTATGCTCACCCTAGATTTGGCCAGAATCTCAGTGCAAAAGCATAAATTTTCTCCTCCCAACCTATGGAGGATGAGCTAGTACTCACTACAACAAATCCTAGAAATAGCGTCCCTTTTTAGTGTAATTTTTTTTTTACAATGAGTGGTCAAGCTAGACGCTAAATGGGACACAGCATGGACAAAACTTAAAGCGTCTCAAAAAACGTATTTTTTGCTTCCTAGATTGCATCCTTTATGACGTCCAAAATAATGCCTATTTTTTTGCTTCCAGAATAGCGTTCTACTTTGTTTCCTAAATAACGTCGAGGTTTTCTTCCTAAATAACCTCATATTTTGCTTCCTAGCGAGTGTCGTCTTTTGCTTCTTAAATGACATCCCCGTTAGCACCATACTTGCATCCTTAATAGCACCATGTTAGCATCCAGTATTGCATCCATTTTTTCTACCACTTTAGCATCCCATTTTGCACCATTTTTTACTTCCAAATATGTGTGAATTTTCACTTCCAAATTTGCACCAATTTTTTCTTCTTTTTTTGCATCGTGTTTTGCTACCAAAATGACACCAAATATTTCTTCTATCATTGAACCATATTTTTGTTTCTATGTAGTGCCATGTTTTGAATCCAAAGTAACGTCCTATTTTTCTACCATAACAATGCCATGTTTGGCTTCATCATTAGCGCCACGTGTTGCATCCTTTTTAATGCCTAGTTTCACGTCTTATTTTTCTACCATATAAAAATCATGCTTGGTTTCATAATTAGCGCCACGTGTTGCATCCATTTTAATGCCTAGTTTTGCATCGTGTTTTTCTACCATATCAAAATCATGCTTGGCTTCATAATTAGTGCCACGTGTTGCATCCTTTTTAATTCCTAGTTTCGCATCTCTCATTTTTTGGTCACTGATTTAGTCGTTTTAGTAGTTTTATATATGAATTTTGGTCATTTTTTTTGGACACTTATCTCTCATTGTTTGGTCATTTTTCTCTTATTTTTTGCTTACTAATTTAGTTGTTTTTAACCGATATCATAATATCATTAGGGCATAAAGGAATCGAACCACCAAACTCCTGCTTGTAAGGTAGACGGTCTTCCATTGAGCTAGCACCTTTTAAGAATTTGAGAACCTAACTTATAGAGTCCTCTATAATGGTAGAAAGGATCAATACAAAACTTTGAGTATGTAATGGTTGGCAAAGGATGATAGACTGTATAATTTCACAATATATGATCATGTATATTATGAAATCCATAAACCTTTTCTAGGAATTTTGAACAAAAATCAAGAAATTGGGATAAGATTGCAAAAATCACTATTCCCTAGCAACTGTTAGTGTACCACTATAGGATACCTATCAACGACAATTATCTTAATGTGGATGCCAAGGATATAGTAGATAAGAATGATCAGCCTAGAGCAATGTATTCGTGGAGCAATAAGGATAATCAAAAGAGGATGATCAACCCAATAGTTGGTGCTTCACTTGGATCCTATCAACCATGGGATGAGAAAAGTTCCTTCTTCCATCAAGCTAATGAGTATCCACAAGGAAAAATGGTTAGGATATATTGTGATTCCAATTCATAATTTTTATTCGCTTCCCGGGGTGATGTTGCGGTGCTTGCACTAGGATATCTACATGATTCCTAACAACATTGGATGTAAACATATTCATGGGGCCATAGAGTATACGATGAGGATGTATTTTCATCCTTTTCTTTGGAAAACCAGGCATGATTTGAAACAATGGGAGAAGGAATAGAATCATTCCAGGGCACTCATCTATAGGACTATGACTATGGCTGAGACTTCGATTTATTCTTTGGTTTCGATAAGCTATAGGGATATAACTCTTGCTTCGACTCCTACTCGTCCTGTACCGTCTGAAATAATTCCATTTTCTTTTTGAGAGGACTAATCCAACATTAAATATCTTTTATGTGAATCAATCAAGATGCTTGGAATATTGTTGGGGATCTTCTGAATAAACAAGAATATCATCAATATAAAATGTTAGCCAATCCATATGATCTTTTAATACAGATTCCATTACCTTCTAGAATTTTGATGGTGCATTTTTTAGGCCGAAAGGCATGAATGACCAACAATAATGTCCATGAGGGACAACAAACCATTTTTGTATCTATCTTATTGTATGATTCTCAGCTTCTTGAAGCCCAATTTTCAATCAAACTTAAAGAAAAATTTGGCCTTGGAAATTCTTCCCATCAACTCTGATTTATTTGGATTAGATACCTGATCCATTCTAGAGATTCATTCAGAGGTTTATAGTTTATTACCATCCTAGGAGTTCCTCTTACCTTCTCTAAATGTTTATTAACATAAAAAGAAAAACATCCCCATGAACTTATCTTTTGTTGAATCAATCCCTTTTGTTGTAGCTCACATGTTTCTTGCTTATAGTAAGCTCTCATCGTTTCATTCATTGGTATTGCTTGGCTAGTACTAGGAATATTTTCTTCATCAAATTTTTTCTTATATGCAGGGATACCCAATATTTATTTCTATGCTGAAATGCATATGGCCTTTCTGCATAGACTGTGTCTTCAAATTTTTTATGAACTTCATTCTTTTCCTTCTACCATTTTGGACTAAGAAGATGGGATTCTATTCTTTTATGAGTGAGGTAATTCTTGACAAGTTCAATATATTGAGTTTTTATTTCAATGGGTCTATAACATTCATAGGCCTTATGAACTTGTGTCAATATTTTTGGAACATATTTAAATTCAAAGAATGCCTTGTATTTTCCTATAGTAAACCAAATTCCATTCTTGCCAGTCTTTTTGTTCTTACTAGTTGTGTGTGGATGGACTGTGGCAAGGAATGGTGCCCCCAGGATAGCTTCAATGCTTGAATCAATGATATAAGATTTCATATGAAGCTTTATATTTTTCATGATTATCACAACATCTGGGACATGATGTGTGATACTTCTATTTCCTTCAAGTCCTTCACTTGAACTTTTAACAATTATTTTTGTCCAAAAACTTGGATGTAGAACTTTGAAACTGAAGAAATTACAGTTGCTTCCTGAATCAATGAGAGTAAGGAAACTCTTTCTGATCCCTCTGATATAGAACGTATTTTCTATGAGTGGTCTCTGTGTCTCTATTGAGTAGATATGTAGTCCATAACCTTGAACTTCTTCAAGTTCATCTCCAGATGCAATTTCATCACTTATACTTGAGTTATCTGGAGTAGGTATCTTTAAATGTACGGTGTCTATAGTTATTTAAAATGATTAAAGGAAATTTTCAAGAATAGTCAATGCCCTGATGATGACAAACTATAATATCTGTTGGAAAAGAGATTGACTAACTGAAACTCAAGTGTCCTGTGGAATGATTAAATTTGTAGGTTGGTCCAAAATTGCAGATACCTAACTAGTGATGAAGTTGCATACTGCACCCCCTTGTTTAATAGCATGATCCAAACAGAAATTAAAAGACAAGAGAATAGTACAATGTTTACGGCAGTAAAAGGAAACACAAAAAGAAGAAGTATTCAGTGTACCTATAGAAACTATAAGGTCAACAAACACTTCAGTTGTTCAGTTTAACATTGAGGATGGTTAATGATATAAAGCTTATGTAGCAAGATAAAAATTAGATGTTTTAGTTTCACCTCCAAATTCTATCTTGAAAAGGTGTCTTTAGTTTATGCATTCAGAAGATGAAGCTGAAGAAATAATAGTCAATGCCTTGATGATGAAAAACTAGAATATCGGTTGGAAAAGAGATTGACTGACTGAAACTTAAGTGTCTTATGGAATGATTAAATTTGTAGGTTGGTCCAAAATTGCAGATACCTAACTAGTGAAGAAGGTCCATACTATTGAATAACTAGTGAATAAAGAAGATAAATAAAGAATAGTCAATTCCCTGTTGATGACAAACTAGAATATATGTTGACAAAGATATTGACTGACTGAAACTCAAGTGTCCTGTGAATGATTAAATTTGTAGGTTGGTGCAAAATTGTAGATACCTAACTAGTGAAGAAGGTGCATACTGCACCCCTCCTGTTTAATAACACGATTCGAACATAAATTAAAAGACAAGAGAATAGTACAATGTTTATGGTAGTAAAAGGAAACACAAAAAGAAGAAGTATTCAATGTTCCTACATAAAATGTAAGGTAAAAAAAAACTTCAGTTGTTCAGTTTAACTTGAAGGAAGGTTAATGATATAAATATTATGTAGAAAGATAAAAATTAGAAGTTTTAGTTTCACCTCCAAATTATGTCTTGAAAAGATGTCTTCAGCTTATGCATTCAGAAGCTAAAGCTGAAGCAAGAATAGTCAATGCCTTAATGATGAAAAACTAGAATACTTGTTGGCAAATAGATTGACTGACTGAAATACAAGTGTCCTGTGGAATGATTAAATTTGTAGGTTGGTCCAAAATTGCAGATACCTAACTAGTGAAGAAGGTGCATACTACTGAAGAACTAGTGAATAAAGAAGCTAAAGCAAGAATAGCCAATGCCTTGATGATGAAAAACTAGAATATGTGTTGGAAAAGAGATTGACTGAGTGAAACTCAAGTGTCCTGTGGAATGATTAAATTTGTAGGTTGGTCCAAAATTGCATATACCTAACTAGTGAAGAAGGTGCATACTACACCCTTCCTGTTTAATAACATGATCCGAACATAAATTAAAAGACAAGAGAATAGTACAATGTTTACGGCAGTAAAAGGCACCACAAAAAGCATAAGTATTTTGTGTGCCTACAGAAACTGTAAGGTCAACAAACACTTCACTTGTTTAGTTTAACCTTAAGGCAGGTTAATGATATAAAGCTTATGTAGCAAGATAAAACTTAGAAGTTTTACTTTCACCTCCAAATTCTATCTTGAAAAGGTGTCTTCAGTTTATGCATTCAGATCCTTATTTTGCTTAAGTCATTAATCCTTGTGTCTTAAAGTCAACCTATTATCAATTAAAGTACATCCATAAAGCCTTTGTTCCTTATCATAGTAAGTTATAATTTCTTATCAATGGATATATGCATCATTGAGAACTACAAATTTAAGGTGAACGTTTGTTTCATGATTTCATCTGACTATTAGTATGAGCGGTGATAAAACATCCAAAACAAAGTGACTATACCAATCATATTTTACAAAACAAAACAAGCTGCAGAGAAAAATGCAGTTTGCATTTTATATTTTAGACATGTTGCAAGAGTGCATATAAAAGTAGTTTTCAAACGTGCCACTACGACTATTTTAAGTCGGAGAAAAGGAGTCCAAGCGCTTAGTTCAACTGGTTGTCCCCAATGTTGTTTAGACCTGGCTAGTTCCATGCCAAAAGGTGCCATTTTGAATACCCCCAAGTGAGGTGCATTAGTATATGATGATGGGTTTAATAGAAATGCCATCCATAAATGTGGGGAAGCATCCCTTGGGCTTCCCTATGAGGTTTTCCTTGGAAAACATGAGAGGAATAAAAAATATCTATTGCAAGTTGTCGAATAGAAAATGTGTAGAAATGTAGGATGTCCTACAATAAGGTAAAATGTAATACACCTTAAACATTATTAACAAAATAAAGATCAAGCATGATCTAATCCCAATTCATAAATACAAATTAAATCCCAACAGGACAGAAGAAACAAGCAAAATCTTACAGGACATAAGGGTAAACCAAGAGGACTGAGGACACAGTTTGGTGTAGAAATGATCTTCTCCTCAAGATGATGGTATTCACATGTCATGACAAATTTGTAGTTCCCTATATTCATGAAGAACTAAAATTCAAGGAGCATACTCACTCTGGGTTCTGGATGACATAATTTGAAAAGTTGGAGGTCCCATGCTTGGGAATCCAGGTCAAAAAGGAGAAAATGCCCCCTGAATTCCAACAAAAATTGTATATGTCCATGTTGTGGACCTGTGCACTAAACTAACCCCCATTGCTTATTTCTGACTATCTGGAGATGAAAATAAACCCACCTTCCCTTACTACAAATGAAAGTACTTTGTCCAATATCAAATCCAGCCATTCCTAGGAGCCATCCCCCTTCCCATGATACTAACAGGAACCTAGGACCCATCCAACCAGAGAAAATTGTAATGCATTCAATAATATTACTCACATATGGAAATCCCAGCAACATATTTGGCATTTATACATGAAATTCCAAGAATACCCCCAATGATGAAGGACAACAACCAAATTTCATGTTTATACCAGGAATGGTGGGATATCTATCATATATAACAATCACATATGAATGTCCATGCCAAGGACACCCATGCCTAGGGCTGGGATCATCAAATAAAGTTAGATGTACTCAGCCCAGGCCCCAGTGTTGTCTCCATTGCACACCCATCTCAATGAGAAGGCCACATCTATATCAATATCCAGGCCATAATCCTATGTCCCACATTCCAGTCATCACTACAATAGTAATCTCACTCAATAATAATAATAATGTAGTATCACAACTAATCAACTTGGCCTACAAGTTCAACAAGAAAAAGATAGGAAAGACGGGGCCGTAGAGAAGATATATTAGGACAATAGGGTGAGAAAGAAGGAATGGAAGAACAGGTAGTTGGAAAATACAAGAGGATGGTAAAGGCGACAGTGGGAAAAGACAGTAGGATGGTAAAGGTGGCAATGTGATTTAAACAATGTGGTGGCAATGTGATTTAAACAATGTCCTTTTCAACTGAGACAAATACCCATGAAAAATTGTAAATCAAGGTGATTGCTCCAAGATCAAAGAAGATAGAGATTAAGATGATGGTTGTTCTTAGCTGTTACAACTTGGACAACAAATACTAGATATCCAATTATTTGAAGATGTCTAATAAAAAAATGCACTTTAACTAATACAATCCATGACAATGATTCGTACTCATTATGTACTATAATAAGCATAGTACTACTCCCAACAGAGACAAAAAAAGGGAGGATTCATTTTGATCCTAAGGGAATGGGGAAGTAGAATATGCATAGTGAATGGGAGTTGCCACTAATAATGAAGCAAATATTATTATAGTAATTCAATAATTGTGCATGATTAAAGAAAGAGGAATCAATGTCACAATGATAATGAGGGGCTCTAAGGATTGTGTATGCTTAAAGAAAATTGGATCCAATGTCATGCTGATAATAAGGAGCTCCTTCATCATCATAAGAGCCCTTAATATTTAAAAAAAATCCTCGAAAGGTTGAAACATTAAATTGGCCAGAATGTAAAAGGGTGTAAAAGGGTCCCTGGACTTGGTCAATGGCATTGGAAAGTTAGATATTTTCTGGGTGTTAATAAATCAAAATAACCACCAAGACATTGTTCGTGTCCCTGTGAAGGAAGGAACTATGAGGTGAAACTATAATCAAAACAATCACATGATAAATCCATTTACATTTTGAACATCCACATGGAGAGTAGATGTCAGTTTATAAGCATGTGAGAGGTTGGGATGTTAAATCCCACACTACCTGATAGTAATATCATGTTAGCAATTGTAATTATAAGTAATTCTTGACTACATCCCGAGGTTCAATTCCTGGTAATTCTTATTGTTAGATAAGGGTTCAGCACTGAGAGAAACTTAATCTCTTGTAGAAATTGGAAAGGTTTTCCTCCTGGAACTAGGTTCATTTATGGCATGGAGGTTCTGATGTAGTCCATTTCAATTCCCAACAATGTGGTTTTGGTGGTGTGGACCAGTCTTATGGCTTGAGCCAAGGACTGCAGACTCTGATCACAAGTATTTTCAAGCCCTTAGTGTGTTTTTACCCAGAATTCATGGAAGCAATGCCATGTTTCCATTATGCCAACAATTATTGCATCTAGGGGTTATGGTTTTGATGGTGTGGACTGTTACCACCTAAGTTGTACTTAGTGGTTTTTTATCAAGTGATCCTGGTGAAATGGACAAGGATAACTTGTTCGGACTTCAGGAGACCTTTGGAAGTACTTCTGGGAAGTGCTTGTTGTAATATATCACATGTTCATACCCCATGGGGGAATTGTAATAAATGTTCTAGCATGATAGTGTATGTAAAAGACTCAGTCTCTTAGACTTTATTTGTCACTTCGATCAGCCTAGGGTGTTTTTTCCCTTGGTTATTATTGGTTGTTGAATAAACGACTAATAATTTCTGAGTTTTTCACTCCATACCTCCAAAGTTGGGGTGGTTGGCTTGGCATTTACGCCTATTGAGGTTATTAGAGTCTATGTTTCAATGTATAAACATGATAGGCATCATTTTCGAGTCATATGAACATGTCTAAGTCCCCCTAGGTGTTTTTCAATTTTTCAATTTTTTAGTTTTTTCAGTGTTTTTTATTAAAATTTAATTTTTCCAAAACTTAGGCTATTTTTTAATAGTTTAATTGGAAAAATTGATTTTGTAATAAAAGTGGGCCAAATAATCAGTTTCATACATGTAGGTGCTCGTTTTCAAGCTAAGAGAACCATGTAAACCCATGGACCCACTATTTCCTAGTTTTGAGTGATTTTCCATCACTCAGGTCAGAAAGCCCCAAAAATAAAGTATTGATTATTTTAATTAATAAATTGATGAATAATGGAACAAATCCAAAATCATAAATCAGTGGATTCTCAGCTGATTTGATTGAAATCAGTCAAATCTGAAGCAGATTGACTGGATCTGACAAATCCTTGACTAAAGGAGGTGATCAAATCAGATCTAGAGTTGATCTTCAGCTGTCTTCATGGGAAATTGTGCCCTCTCTCTCTCCTCCACATGTATGGACTCTCCTGGATGCTCTGTGGACTGATGTGTCGGTGTATGGGTTGATGTGTCAGCTCAATCAAGCCTCTGGTTGACAAGTAGGCTCAGTTCAGCTTCAGTTCTACATTGATGAACTCTCCATCAGTTGATTTCATCTGATTCCATGAGGAATTGTGCCCCCCCTGGGCTGGATGTCTTGTATTTTGTATATATCCAGGCACAGCCTCCTGTTCCAAGCTAGTTAGAACTGGGATTGAGGTGCTGCTGCTACTGTACTATTGTAATTCTTCATTTGAAATAAAGAAAATATTTGGAGGCTAGACGCTGTTGTGCCATTACATGTGTGGATGATTATTGCCATTATTTTACTGAGGTAACCTGTATCTGTATTCATTTTTTGCTAATTGCTTGTAGATCCGTTGTTAAGATTGATAATAGGCTTATTATAATATTGATACGAAAGATGCTTTTCAATAAGTTTATTGACCATCTCCTTCCTTTGATGCATGTTTAGAGATCTAGATTCAACATGTCCTATAAGCTTATATGCATGTTATTTTGAATCTCTGTGTATGTACTGATCGGATCTCACACGTTTCTTGGCAAGTTCTTTGATTTCAGCTGAGCTGCAGGTTCCTACATTGGAGAGGATGTTGATATAGTTTGCTTCTTCACTCTCTTCAAAACCTTCCAAAGGCATAGTCCCTTGACATTCCACCTGAAAGCTCCACTGTGGATCTTCAAGGAAACCGACATTTCTCTCCTCCTCTTCCTCCCTCAAAATCAACATTTTTACCCGGTTACTTTGTTCATAGATTTGATTGTGCTTAGATATATCATCTTAAAATTAATTCCAACATAGATCTATCTTATCAAAGTCCATATTCTAGATCTTGCAGTTAAAAAGTTTCATAAGCATTCTAGATCTAGCTTTAGGGAAATCGTCCTTTTTGCATGGAAATTTGGAGAAAACTTGTGGCTTGCATGCATTAGATTTATTTTTTCTGTTATAAAATATAAATCCAGAAATTAGTTCATATTTCATTGGCTGCACAAACAGAAATCCAATATCCCAAGGAAATCTTGCTTTCCTTGGTTCCTTTTTCACTTGTTTAGCTAGTTTTAACTCCATATTTTTTGAGTTAAGGTAGGATGATCCAAAGGTACTCTTAAAGTAATTTTGGGAATATTTTATTCTAACATGCTCTCTGGTTTTTATCAGGTGTAACACAAAATAAAGGAAGCTGCTGTTCGGAATTGTCTTCAGGAGCGTTCAAATCCCCTCAGGGGTCTCCCATTTGACTAAAACCTTTGATTTCTGCACCTTGTAATCTCTTGATTTCAATCCATATAAGTATAAAGAGGAATTATATCAGTTCTATGATATTGTAACCACTTTTAATAAAATTATTTTTGAATAGGCTCTTTCGAGCCCATTCCCCATCCCCCCTAGGGGGATTTGCATCGGTGTCCTTTTTGTTTCTTTTTGCTCAGTTCTTTTAAAAATAGTATTGATCTAATCTGCAGGGTAGTATAATTTATTTTATTTTTAATTTCATATTCCATACTTTATATTTCAAAGTAATCTTAATACTTACCCACGACTTCCCGATTGACCCGAAAGGGGAAAGAGATTCATGGTAGGACTAATTAGAAAACTAGAATTGTGTATATGTTTTCTTTTGATCATTTGTTTTTCAGCTACTATAAAATTAACCCCTCCTTGATTCCCTGATTGAGATCCACTTGGATCGAAAGAGGTTCTTGGAGGGTTTTATTTTAAACAAGAACACCCAGTTTAAAACTTACTAAAATTGACAAGACTCCAGTGTGTATGCTCTGCAGTTGACTGCGGTTCGTCCGATCAGTCAAGCTATATCAAAATCACTTGAGTGAGTGACTAGTATAATTAGGACTCACTCTCCAAAATTAACAAACCAATAGGTGAAAATCCAACACCTAGATCGAACCATCACGGTGGCAAAATACCCAAAGGAAGCAGGAACTTCTGAAAGGTGACCTTGGGGCACTGATCTCTATCACACCCTAACGGGTGCGTTATGAACAATAGCCCCAGAGACTCCATTTAATCCCACATATTCCTTGCGGGTAGCCATGAAGGTTTAGTTTTGGACATACTCCAAGTACTCTAGGGTATATCTGGAGTCCCCCCTTTGCCTAATTTTAATCAACTCACACTTCAATTTTAACTTAAAACATACCAAGAGGCAATCGCAAAACACTCACTCCAAGCACGCGCAAGTACATTGTTTCTATTTTTTGACTCCATTCTAAGCATGGGGCTTCACTTGTTGACCAATATCCTATCACGTTAGTTCATATTGTGGGTTTTAAAATTATTAAAAATTGAACCAATATATTGCAGGTATTGGGGGGGATGAGGGGTTTAAGGTGGGGGTGGCTAGGGTGGTTTATAAGGATTGAGGTATAAAAGGGGGCGGTGAGGAGGTTTTAAGTATTGGGAGGGGGTTTCAACAAAGTGATTTTGGGTCAATATCTCTGGAAATTAAGCGTATTCTTTAATATCCCATGATCGCACGTGCTATGTGAGATGTTCACTAAGTGAAGTCCCCATGTTCTAAGTGAAGTCCCCATGATTCTAAGGCACTAGTTATTTTCTTTTTATATATATATATATTGTGTCTCAGCATTGTGCTTTCATGTGTTCATATTTTGTATCTTGCCATCTTTTGATCATCTATAGTTAAATTGCAAACTCCTAAGCAACTCAATTAGTTTAACATCACAACACTAAGTAATTATCCTTAGTAAATTAATAGGGTCTACCCCCCTTGGCTCCATTAGTAGTTGAGCCTAAACGGAGGAGTCAAGAACAAGGTGACAGCCTTGACTCGAGACTTGCCCCTAAGGACACACCGAGTGGCTTGAAGATTTCTACCATGTGACCAAGGTGTGTGAAAGGAGGCAACACTTTTTGGCGTCGTTGCTGGGGATAAATCTTTTTATTCCCGAGTACGACTTTTGTTTTCTTCCTTTTTGTTTTTGCTTTGTTTGATGAATGCTTAGACTAGATCTTTAATTTTCATCTGGAGACTCCACTAACTTTTTTCTAGTTTTTTACAAAGAAAAGCAAAAAATAATTTTTGTGAAAAGATTTATAAATGATTATTTTTCTTTTTCACATGGCGACTCCATTGAAGGGATAAAACCCTGTTATCTCATAAACTTGTGAAGTTTTGTTGTGTGTAGATGATCCCATGCGACATGTTAAAACCTTTAAATCTCATCACTTGACAACTCCACCTTTTGAGTACAAGTTTTAATCATTATATCAAATGGATACTATTTTGGATGAATTAAAGGAGAAATATGGTGCCCAGTTAACCTTAATGTTTCAACCTATCGATTTATCAAACATCCCGGGTTTTCCTAACTATGGTGATGGTTTGGGGGATGCATATAACTGGATTCCAACATTTCATGGAGATTATGGTGACTCAGCCATTTGGCATGTCAAATCTTTTCGTCAGTTGATTGCTGACTTAAATATTCGTCATGAAGACAATATTATGGAAATGTTTGCCGGCACTTTTCAGGGTGAGACCTGTTGTTGTTTCTATCAAGGCCTTCCTAATAAATGTATAAATTATTTTCCAAAATTCCTTTGGATGTTTTTAGAGAAGTGGCATGATGGCAGGGATACTATGAATGGTTTGAAAAAGTTCCTTCAAAAGATCTGTACCTTGTACCTGTCTTGGACAGAGTATCACACGGAAACATATGATGGACCTTTTTCCATCATACAAAGTATTGAAGACTTGGAATCACTTCTTGAACATTTAAGGGAAGAGGAGGTTCATGATACTCTAGTAAAAAGGCATCCAAGTAGTTATTTAAGAAAGGAAGAAATTAAGCATCTTTTAAAAGAATATGAGGTATCTCCCAATACACAACAAGATTCTGAGGAAGGGAAAATCCAAGATGATCATATTGAACAGCTTTAGGAGGATCCCATGATGGAACACATTGTTGAAGACTCTCCTCATGTCACCATAGCTGAAGACATTGAAGATTTGGTGTATTCTCAAGTGTGTTGCAATGCTGATACCTTTCCAGAAATCCCTCTAGAGAAATCCACTGAGCAACACATACCAAGTGATCCCATTGAATATGTCCCAAAAATTTCCTTGATTGAAGATAATATTGAAGATCATCTTCATGATATCATAACAGAATCCTATAAAGAAACCTATGATAAGATCACTACAGTGTGTGGTGACCCCAGACCTTGTTCTCCTCATGTTGATGAAGGTTTGTAAAGTTTATTGCCTTGTAACATTTTATCTGAAGAAGATTGTTATGGATACAAGGAAGACATGGATAGGTAGGAGCATGATGCCATGGATGAAGAGTCCCCCACATATGACATGGATGGGAGTGATGACTATTGAAATTCCATAGATAATCCAACTTGTGAAAATCTTATGGAGAATCCCATCCATGATATGTCCAACAATGGGAGTGTCTATTCAAAAATTTGTGGAAGTCCAATCTACGATACATCCATAGAGGGAAGCACAGATCTGGATGCCTGGGAAAACCTTAGTATGGAAGAGGAGCATTCAGAATTTTCACGTGATCATTCAAAATCATACCATGTAGAGCCACACAAGGGTATCAGCAATGAAGACATTGATAAACAGTATTGTGAAAAGTCAGATGTAATGCAGTCAGTGGAATATCAGTCTCAGCCATCTTTTTCACATATAGAGGTTCCTTATGATTTGGAGCTACTTGGGGCTTGTGCAACAAGTTATCATTTGATAAGCCCCGATGATCAGTACGATGATGTAGTAAGTCTACCTCATCGTTCTAATTGGTATCTCAGTCCTATCCAGTCATGGATAGAAGCAGCCTGCATGAGCACATACAAGTTTGGGAAGAATTTTTATGAAATTGTTCATGCCTATGATCTCCCATCCATCCTGCCCATCCTGAATTATCACGCAGTTTTGCATTTTCTAATTAAAGTATCCTTACTTTGGCTAGTAACCAAAGAGAAGGAAATTTTTTTTTATGTTAATAAAATTCTTAGGTGGTTACATTGGATTTCTGATTACACTTAACCATTTTTATATCTTGCTTAGAGTAGGAAAATAAGCTCCTTGAAAGAGAGAATTTACTTTCTGCATTTCTATTTTATACTTAGCTATAATAAAACTTTGCTTCTTTTAGTTAGTTACATTTATTTTGTTTAAATAAATCAGCTTAATGGTTCATTTGTTTTTCTTTTAAACTTGTGCTACTAAGGTTTTTCTTGTCAAGTTGGGATGTTTTTACAGGGTATATAAACCAGAGATTCTGGTGTTCTCGTATCCTCTCCTTGCCTTAAAGACCAGGTCAAGCACACGTCCCACAGTTGGAGCCAGAATGTTACCACCTAAGTTGTACTTAGTGGTTTTTTATCAAGTGAGCCTGGTGAACCGGACAAGGATAACTTGTTCAGACTTCAGAAGACCTTTGGAAGTACTTCTGGGAAGTGCTTGTTGTACTATATCACATGTTCATACCCCATGGGGGAATTGTAATAAATGTTCTAGCATGATAGTGTCTGTAAAAGACTCGGTCTCTTAGACTTTATTTGTCAATATGATCATCCTAGGGTGTTTTTTCCCTTGGTTATTATTGGTTGTTGAATAAACAACTAATAATTTCTGAGTTTTTCACTCCATACCTCCAAAGTTGGGGTGGTCGGCTTGGCATTTAGGCCTATTCAGGTTATTAGAGTATATGTGTCAATGTATAAACATGATAGGCATCATTTTCGAGTCATATGAACATGTCTAAGTCCCCCTAGGTCTTTTTCAATTTTTCAATTTTTTAGTTTTTTTAGTGTTTGTTATTAAAATTTATTTTTTCCAAAACTTAGGCTATTTTTTAATAGTTTAATTGGAAAAAATGATTTTGTAATAAAAGTGGGTCAAATAATTAGTTTTAGACATGTAGGTGCTCATTTTCAAGCTAGGAGCACCATGTAAACCCATGGACCCACTATTTCCTAGTTTTGAGTGATTTTCCATCACTCAGGTCAGAAAGCCCCAAAAATCAATTATTGATTATTTTAATTAATAACTTGATGAATAATGGAGCAGATACAAAATCATAAATCAGTGGATTCTCATTCGATTTGATTGAAATCAGTCAAATCTGAAGCAGATTGACTAGATCTGACAAACCCTTGACTAAAGGAGGTGATCAAATCAGATCCAGAGTTGATATTCAGCTGTCTTCATGGGGAATTGTGCCCTCTCTCTCTCCTCCACATGTGTGGACTCTCCTGGATGCTCTATGGACTGATGTGTCGGTGTATGGGTTGATGTGTCTCCTCAATCAAGCCCCCGGTTGACAAGTAGGCTCAGTTCAGCTTCAGTTCTGCATTGATGAACTCTCCATCATTTGATTTCATCTGATTCCATGAGGAATTGTGGCCCCCCTGGGATGGATGTCTTGTATTTTGTATATATCCAGGCACATCCTCCTCTTGCAAGCTAGTTAGAACTAGGATTGAGGTGTTGCTGCTACTGTACTGTTGTAATTCTTCATTTGAAATAAATAAAATATTTGGAGGCTAGACGGTGTTGTGCCATTACATGTGTGGATGATTATTGCCATTATTTTACTGAGGTAACCTGTATCTGTATTCATTTTTTGCTAATTGCTTGTAGATCCGTTGTTAAGATTGATAATAGGATTATTATAATATTTATAGGAAATATGCTTTTCAATAAGTTTATTGACCATATCCTTCCTTTGATGCATGTTTATAGATCTAGATTCAACATGTCATATAAGCTTATATGCATGTTATTTTGAATCTCTGTGTTTGTACTAATCGGATCTCACACGTTTCTTGGCAAGTTCTTTGATTTCAGTTGAGCTACAGGTTCATACATTGGAGAGGATTCTGATCTAGTTTGCTTCTTCAATCTCTTCAAAACCTTCCAAAGGCATAGTCCCTCGACATTCCACCTGAAAGCTCCACTGTGGATCTTCAAGGAAACCGACATTTCTCTCCTCCTCTTCCTCCCTCAAAATCAACATTTTTACCCGGTTACTTTGTTCATAGCTTTGATTGTGCTTAGATATATCATCTTAAAATTAATTCCAACATATATCTATCTTATCAAAGTCCATAGTCTAGATCTTGCAGTTAAAAAGTTTCATAAGCATTCTAGATCTAGCTTTAGGGAAATCGTCCTTTTTGCATGGAAATTTGAAGAAAACTTGTAGCTTGCATGCATTAGATTTATTTTTACTGTTATAAAATATAAATCAAGAAATCAGTGCATATTTCATTGGATACACAAACAGCAAGCCAATATCCCAAGGAAATCTTGCTTTCCTTGGTTCCTTTTTCACTTGTTTAGCTAGCTTTAACTCCATCTTTTTTGAGTTAAGTAAGGCTGATCCAAAGGTACTCTTAAAGTAATTTTGGGAATATTTTATTATAACATGATCAATTTTTTTTATCAGGTGTAACAGAAAATAAAGGAATATGATGTTCGGAAGTGTCTTCAGGAGCATTCAAATCCCCCCAGGGGTCTCCCATTTGACTAAAGCCTTTGATTTTCGCACCTTGTAATCTCTTGATTTCAATCCATATAAGGATAAACGGGAGTTATATCAGTTCTTTGATATTTTAACTGCTTTTAATAAAATTATTTTTGAATAGGCTCTTTCAAGCCCATTCCCCATACCCCCTGGGGGGATTTGCGTTGGTGTCCTTTTTGTTTCTTTTTGCTCATTTCTTTTCAAACTAGTATTGGTCTAATATGCATGGTAGTATAATTTATTTTATTATTAATTTCATATTCCATACTTTATATTTCAAAGTAATCTTAATACTTACCCCATGACTTCCCGATTGACCCAAAAGGGGAAAGAGATTCGTGGTAGGACTAATTAGAAAACTAGAATTGTGTATCTATTTTCTTTTGATCATTTGTTTTTAAGCTATTATAAAATTAACCCCTCCTCGATTCCCCGATTGAGATCCACTTGGATCGAAAGAGGTTCCTGGTGGGTTTTATTTTAAACAAGAACACCCAGTTTAAAACTTACTAAAATTGACAAGAATCCAGTGTGTATGCTCTGCACTTGGCTGTGGTTTGTTCGATCAGTCAAGCTGTATCAAAAGTACTTGAGTGACTAGTATAATTAGGACTCACTCTCCCAAATTAACAAACCAATAGGTGAAAATCCAACACCTAGATCGAACCATCACGGTGGCAAAATACCCAAAGGAAGCGGGAACTTCTGAAAAGTGACCTCGGGGCGCTGATCTCTGTCACACCCTAACAGTTTCGTTATGAACAATAGCCCTAGAGACTCCATTTCATCCCACATATTCCTTGCGGGTAGCCATGAAGGTTTAGTTTTGGACATACTCCAAGTACTCTAGGGTATATCTGGAGTCCCACCTTTGCCTAATTTTAATCAACTCACACTTCAATTTTAACTTAAAACATACCAAGAGGAAATCGCAAAACACTCACTCCAAGCACGCGCAAGTACATTGTTTCTATTTTTTGACGCCATTCTAAGGCACTGGTTAGTTTCTTGTTTTATATATATATTGTGTCTCAGCATTGTGCTTTCGTGTGTTCATCTTTTGTATCTTGCCATCTTTGATCATCTATAGTTAAATTTCAAACTCCTAAGTAGCTCAATCAGTTTAACATCACAACACTAAGTAATTATCCTTAGTAACTTAATAGGGTCTACCCCCCTTGGCTCCGTTAGGAGTTGAGCCTAAACGAATGAGTCAAGAACAAGGTGACAGCCTTGACTCGAGACTTGCCCCCAAGGACACACCGAGTGGCTTGAAGATTTCTGCCACGTGACGTAGGTGTGTGAAAGGTGGCCACATGGACTAGATGCTATTCCTTGAGTCAAGGAATGCAGGCTCCAATCGCAAGTATTTTCAACCCCTTAGTTTATCTTTACCCAGAATTCATGGATGTTATGGCAAGTTTCCATTCTGCCAACAATTGTTGCATGCTCAGTGAGCTAGCATTGGTGAAAAGAGGCAAGAAGCATAGTGGCAGAGACATGTCTAAGATGCAAACTTTCATGGTAAATATAGCTAGGAAAAGAAACATAAGGAATATGATTGGAAAGAAGAGTGGCAAATTGAGAGTAGGAAGAGAGATAGAAGTGTGGTGGATAAGAATATTTTGATGAATTCTCAGCAAAAAAGGAGTATGAGCCAGAAGAAATGATGAGATCAGTAGGGGCTCAAGTTGATAGGGTGGTGGAATATTTGAGCATTTCTTCAAAGAACACCATGGCACCCCCTCCTTCAGGCTGTAGAGTCAATAGATCCCCTACTCATGCCAAGGTCAAAGAAGAGATCGGAAAAGATATCTCCCATCGAGGACGACCAGATATGGAGCATAGAAAAGAAGCAACAGCCAGGGAAATTGCATTAGAATGGGTAAAAGCAGACCCTAAGGGCCTATTCCTTAAATTTTCCAGTTAAAGTTTTAAGCATGTACTATAGTGTCATTTTTTTAGAACAATTTGTATTGAAATATACTTGCCAGTACTGTAGTAACAACAATATTAGGTCAGACCATTTGTTTATACCAGAAAAATACTTCAACTTTGCTAAAAGGCCTCAGAGAAAACTATTCAAATTTTATATTACACCACTGTATGATCCGTCTACATCTCTATTCTAATAAAAATATAACAATTTCTATTAAATAAAAAACCGTCACAGTACTACCCAATAGATCTAGAGTCTAAAAATGCAATATATGTAATAAATTACTTCACGGAATCTGAAGAGTAACCATAAGAAAAAGAAGGCACACCAAACCAAACAAGAAACAAATCTCAATTCAAGATGTAAAGTCAGCTTAATCCATTTTATAGAAATACAGAACATGCTTACATATTTACATCATTCAAATTAGTTCCTTATTGCCAGACTCACAAACCAAGAAGAGTATGGTTATGCATAATTGCTATGCCAAGAGGAAAAATAAGCTTTATACCATGTCATACCATATTTCCACTGTCATGTTCTTCAATTTTATGTACAGTCCTTTGCATTCTGTACACAGTAAAGAATAACAAGAGAAAGATTACGTCATCTAAATATCCTTTTTAGAGATCCCATAGTATTATGCAATCAAATTTAAAGATAGCACATATGATCAGTGTAAAGGAAGTTGTGGATGCCGGAAAACAAGGTCCTAAACAAGCAAGCGAGTATTCTTTAGAAACAATATTATTGGAGTTTGTTGGTTTATATTTCAGGTGTCATTTCTAATCAAATATATGTGAAGTATATAATTGAAGTTATGAACCAAAAAACAACAACAATATTAGAGAGGAAAAAATTATCATTACAATATAAATGGTGTTCACTTAATTGATGCACACAAAGAATACTGACTAGAAACGGGGCATAGTGGATAGCCTCAAACATTTCTAGATGCCCATCCAATGAATTTTTGTCTCTTGGACAATGGAACCCACATGTAGCACCAAATGTGCAAGTTCCCATCATCAAATAATGCTACCCAGTCTTCAAATAATACTACACAAGATGATTCAAAAAAATTACAATGAAAGATGAGAGAAAGGACTAAATACATGTACAATAAGACACAACAAGATAAAATATGAATGAATAGAACATGAAAGAAGTATACAAATTATATATTTCTCTACCGACATTCTCCAATTGCAAGAAAGATATAAGAATACGCTCAATTGAAAAATTCCTTTAAACATTGTAAATAACTGTAGACACCGTACATCTTATACTAGCCTCCTCTGTCATGCATTCCATACATCATGAAAGCAAAGAATCTGGGCGGCAAAGCTGCCAAGTATTTCTTCTTCCAGAGATCAGTGTTGCCTTGCTTAACACACTGGATTCTATGGCTCCATTCAGTATGGAATTGTTCAAAAACTATGAGATTTTTACACCTCATATTTAGTAGGATGTTTATTTCAAGTTTTTCTCTATCTTCTGCAGAAATTCCTTCTCCTCCAAACTCACCAACTATTTCTCCTGTGAATTTTCCAATCATATTATTTTCTACAGTTCCTTGACTATTTACTATTGTGGCAGTTTCCCAGGATGTCACTTTTGTAGGTGTTATTATATTATGCATCCATTGTTTTAATGTACCAGTTAAACCAGATATCAACATTCTAAATGCATCTACCTGTGTAGTTCCATATTGAATATAACAAGAATAACAAATGTACATATGTTAGTTTTGGATTGAAGTCTTGTTGTGTAGGTGCAGTAGAAAATAGTTGTCCTAGATCAAGGGATGAATGTCCATTGGAGTATGGATTTTTCTAATCATAGGCTAGGAAAGCTATTTCTGGATCTTCATCTTCTTCTGAGGATTTTTCAGAGGTTTCTTCTGACCTTTCTTATTCCATAGAAGAACATTTATGATGGTTTTCCTCAACAATTTTCTTTTCCACAAGCTACCAGGTCATCTTCACACTTTGCTGTGTAAGATATGTAGTTAGATGACTCAGGTTTTTCAAAAGAATATCTGGTGCCTATGAGTATTGGATCTTTATTTTCTGGTGCTAGCACGATGATTGGTTCTGGTTGAGGATTATGTTCTAGTAGTGCTCTGGATGGAGTGGGAAATATTTGATGGATCTTTTTGAAATTCTTATTCATAATTTCTTCATTCTTTACAAACATTCCCACTATTTTTTCTATTGGATCAGTTCTTTCAGAGATATGGTCAGTGGTTTCTCTGAGAGAATTTATTCTATTACCCATATTTTCATCATTGAGGATAATGATATGAGCATCATTTTCTTCTTTTTCAGTCTGTCTTCTGAGTCCTTTATTTAAATCTTCATGCATAGTTCAATATTTTCACTGAGCATGTTGATAGGCGACTGGACTTCTACAACTGTTGGCTCTTTACCACAGTTGAGTTCCACTCCTCCTTTGCAGAAGAACATATCCATTGCTACTGGATGTAACATATTCATATCTTTAGAAACATCATCAGTATTTATATGTGGGAGAGATATGTCTGTGGGGTCGAAAATACTAGACTCATGATCTCCTTGTTTAAGATTTATCATAGATATTCCTGCAGCTCAAGGATCTTATCTTTCTAAAATTCAAAAGCCATAAACTATTGACTTAGATCAATCCTTTTCCATTAGCAGATTAAATAGATCTAAGAAAATCCTACTGGGGTCTGATAATTAGGAAGTCTACCTTGTACATTCTACATTGTACATTGTTTGACCCTTGATTGGAAGTTCATGGACCTAATTCCGCGTTATAATGGTTATATAAAAACCCCATACTGAGAATATATTTTGCAGAATTAGAATAGTTAGGAATTATTTTGAAATCTGTACTAATCGTTCAGATTGATGTTGGTGGCCTCAAAACTAGATGTTGAATAATCCCTAGTTTATAGCCTATTTATTGATGTACTTTGGTTCATATATGGATTGCACTCAGAACAATTTTGGTTATATGCACTCTTATTTGCTATATACATGAGAAAATTTGCATATTTGTCTATAATGGTTTGAATTTTGATGGATGGAGACATATACATCAAAATATATAAAAATATATATTATATAAAAACACTCTCGAACCCTGGAATATTTTGAAATTTTCATTTTTCATTTTTCACTTCACTCATGCTCCCAAGTAACCTTCATTCCACAACAACTATAACCATACCTTTTTTTTGCAACTTCGAGTCTCATTCTAAAATAGGAGAGCTAGTGAGAGTGTGAAACATATATCTATTTCTTTCCTTGCTTATAGAAGAAAGACTCCAAAAATAGTTGCACATCTGATTCTAAAGGGGCCCTTGGCTTCATGGCCAAGTTATTAAATTTAATTGAGAATTGGATCTTCATATTTCAGCCAGGATGGCCATTATTAGAAAAGAAAATATATCCCTCACAGTGGGACCAGAGTAGAGATGCTATCTCTCCTTGTTTGTGTGGGAAGGAGGATCCGGTATAACCTTCTAGGGCACCTAGATGCGTCAATATTAATGTAGATCTATATTGTTCCATGTTCTTGCATGCCTTCAGATTTCATTGACTATAACTACCATGAACATATAGGAAAATAGACACTTCTTTTACTATGCCGATATGACAAGCATTTTTCAGAATTGACATGGCAAGCATTTTTCACAAATGAATGTAAAGAGTGTCTCGAAGTGCAAACCAGGTGAGAACTAGACCAAGGTCACATTTAATCCCGATTTGACTAAATTTAACATGACCCATCTAGAAGATGATGTTGTTGTATCTATGAGGAGGAGAGTCATGGATATAGTTGGATGCCTTTGGAAGACAGTTAAGATTGAGTTGAATGGGAAACGGTTTATGTGAATACTTTCCAAGACTATATTGGTCTATATCTGTAAACAACTTCCAAATTGAAGCCAGAGCCTCTTCCAAGGTCTTCTTGACTTGATTAATGTTTTAGTTCTGAAATTTTTTTACCTTTATAATGAATGCCAATGTTTATATCATCATTAAAACTTTAGTGTTTTTTCATAACTATGAAAAAGTAAGCGACAGATGAGAATTTGTGTGAGCTTAAGTTATGGACAATTGAAATAGGAAAGTTAATCTTATTATTCTCTTTCTAAAATTATGATCCACTTTGTGTTTGAACTTTGGACATTGGATACAATAGATTATAAATTTCTTCTTTCTTTGAAACATTCGTTCTTGGTTTAGGATGATTTTGTTTATGATTCCTGCTTACAGTTTTGTTAAGTCCTTCAAGGCATGAGCTTGGTTACTTTGGGTTTATTATGTCTACTTATACGATGTGTATTTTATTCAGGTCGGATTTGTTAATGGAATAGATACCATTAAAGGTGGTTTCGATATTGATTTAATAACAAACCAGATAACATCCCATGTGATGAACATTGTAAATAAGAAGAACAACACTACTGTAGTGAAAGCACACACAATCAAGAACCATTTATGGGTCTTTGTCAATTGTTTGATAGACAATCCTGCTTTTGACTCCCAAACAAAGGAGACACTAAAAGATCACAAGAACATATTTGGTTCAAAGTGCGAACTCTCTCAAGAACTATTGAAGAAAGGTACTTACTATCTATCAAAGTTATGTATCTCTTTTTAACCCTTGTAATGGGTAAGGTCTAAGGAATAACCCTTGTTTGTTTTTATAGTGGAAAAATGTGGAGGGGTTGAGAACATATTGTCATGGGCAGAATTCAAACAAAGCAAGGATCTCAAGAATATTGATGGAACTAAGAGATCAAGGTTGACTGGTATCACCAAGCTTGATGATGCAAATGATGCAGGTGACAAGAATTCTAAGAAACGTACCCTAATTTTAACAGAGGGAGATTTAACTAAGGCCCTTACTGTAAGTGCATTCACATTGTTTTAAGAAAACTGATATTCAATGATGTAGTACCAAGTATGCCAAAGGTTTTCATTTCCATTTCTAGTTTGACTTTATGTTGTGGTCATCTGTGTACTTCAGATGCCAGGGTTAGTTGTTGTTGGTCGAAACCACTATGGTGTGTTCCCTCTCAGAGGTAAGTTGTTGAATGTAATGGAAGCTAGCCATAAATAGATCATGGAAAATGATGAAATTCAACATATCAAACAAATCCTTGGCTTCCAGCATGGAAAGGAATATGATAGTGTCAAATCTCTTAGATATGACCATCTAATGATTGTGACAAATCAGGTACATGTTGTATGCTTGTAAGTGTGTATTTTCTATGTAGGTTTGAAGGATACCATCAATTGAAAGCTTGTTGTCTTTTGTTTACTTGCAAGATCATGATGGTCCCCACATCAAATGATTGCTGATCAACTTCATACACTCTTTCTAGCCCTCTCTACTCAAGATTCCTTCATTTTTTGTTCAATTCATTACTCCTATTGTCAAGGTAAGTGTTCTCATTATATCCCATGATCCCACTGAGTGTACAACTACGTTAAAAAAATTTGCAGCTCCTTAACTGTAGGAAGATGCATATATTTTCAATGCAGTATGAATCCCAATGTTCATTTTTTATTTTTTTTATAAGGAAACCCATAAGGTTGGAAGGGTATTATCTTTTTACACCATGCTTGAGTATGAATCATGGAGAGAATCTTTGGGTGGATCAGCATCAGGATGGACCATAAAGTACTGCAAAGTAATGCTAGATTATTTTCTTTTTGTATTACTTTCCATCCCAACTTGTATTTTTATTAGGATAAGCTAGGTTTATGTTTTGCGATTCATTACTTAAGTTATGCAGGGTCTTGGTACAAGTACTTCTAAAGAGGGAAAATAATATTTTAAAAATTTGTCCAAGCATAAATTTTTTTTTTTTTTTTTTAACGAGGAAGATGGAGATGCAATTGAGTTGACCTTCAGCGAGAAGAAAATAGAGGCCAGAAAGAACTGGATAAGACAATTTGAGGTAACAAAGTTAATGTGAAGCAATATGAAAAATGAAAGAACACTAATTTGTTCACAAGACTAACATTTAGAAACGTGATGACAGCCAGGAACATATTTGAACTAGACAGAGACAGTTATCAAGTACAGTGAATTCGTAAACAAGGAACTGATCCTATTTTCCATGGATGACTTGCAAATATCCATCCCATCGATGGTGTATGGATTGAAACTAAGGAAAAGGAAAATTCTATTTCGTTCTTTCAAGAGAAATTTTGTTATACAAGCAAAGGTTGCTTCCTCTTACTACAAAATCCTTTTTGCTTGTTGTCTTGTATGGTTTATCTCTCTTATAATTTGAAATAATAGTGTTACTCCTTTCAACAGGTTGCTCAATTCTCAGGTTATGTCTTGGAACATTCATCTTACCACCATAGCGAGCAGAGTCTTTTCAGCACAATTATGGGAATGGCACAATATTTTGTTGGAAGTAAAAACATTAACCTACTTGCTCCACTTGGAAAATTTGGTACCAGAGTGCAGGTAAGAAATTTGTGGGTATTTAAAGAACAACCCAACCTTCTTTCACGATAAAACACTAGAAATAAAAATGGATTTTTCTCTTGTTTAATTATATTTTTTCCCTTTTGTGCAACTCAAGGATCTTATCTTTCTAAAAATCAAAAGCCATAAACTGTTGACTTAGATCAATCATTTTACATTAGCATATTAAATAGATCTAAAATCCTACTGGGGCCTGATAATTAACAATCCTACCTTGTACATTCTACATTGTACATTGTTTGAACCTTGATTAGCACTTCACAAACCTAATTCGACTTTATAATGGTTATAAAAAAATCAATACTCAGAATATCGTTTGCAGAATTAGAGCAGTCAAGCATTGTTTTGAAATATGTGCAGAAAACTTACTAAAGATGTTGAAGATAAAGTGATGTTTGTGAATGATCAGCAGTCGCGATCATCCACCCTTCGAATCTACGATATGTTATCCAACTTTTTGTACCATAGTTGGGTTACCTGAGAATCCGCCAGTTGACAAACTTGTTCAAAGTCTGATTCCAGTGTATCAGTTGATCCGTCTGCTTGTCTAGCCAATATTGGCTAGTCACTTTTTTATTTGAATAATTTTGACCATGGCCCCGCGGGGTTTGTAATAAAATGTGCTAGTGGGATATTTTTGAGTGTTTCGGTCTCCTAAGACATAGAATCGCAAATAGGGTATTCCAAGGAGTTTTTTTCCCCTGACAATTTTGCTTTGCCTTCAGCCGAGTATAATTGACGAGGTTTTCTCCCGCTTCCTCCAAAGCTGGAATGCCTGATGTTGAATTCTAGGTCTTGGGGGGTTATTAGAGCCCAACTGAGTGTTATAAGCCTACTAGAAATTATTTAGATAGATCATGGTCGTGTCCTAAGTCATTTGGACACATAAAAAAATTTGAAAAAATATTTTTCGAATAGTGAAAAATTATTTTTTAATGTTTTAATTTTAATTACTTTTCCTAAGTTTTTTGGGTTAATTTTTCCATAAATTAAATAGAAAAAACCCGTTCGTGATCTGGACTCCAAATTCAGTGATTGATGGCTCTAACCTTAAGCCAAAAATCATTCTTGATCAACCAGCCAGTTAGAACCAGCGTTCAGATCAGCAATCGGACACATAATGCCTTTTTACTCAAAAAAGTCAGTTTCGAGTAAAAAAATTATTTTTAGTAAAAAAAATGATTTTTATTAAAAAAAAATGATTATTTTGGAGAAAACTAAAACTCTCCAAATTAATCCAAATTCAATAAAATAAAAGGATAAATGACATCTCATGGAACACTTATGATGATTGGAGTTATCATAACTCAGCTTCAGTCATCATTAAGAGAGCAATTAATTTATTATCAGTTATCAGACATGTCATCTCCAGCTAAAGATGAGATGGAGAGCTCTCATTGGTCTGGTGATTTGATCGAGGTGAAGACTGAAGCTTACACCATCAGCGGGATTCCCAAACCTAGCTCAAGCTCCTGCCAGACCTAAAGGATGAGCTTACCTACATCCAGACTCACACGTGTGGCCTCATCCTTGGCTTGTTTTCAGTGCATAGGTTTGGAGTGGGGGCGCCTTGCCTGGGTGGAGGCCTCCCCTCACTCCCAGTTCTCCGGTTTAGGTCTAGGCTCTTTGTTAGGTGGCTAAGCTGGTTAGGGTTGGTTTTTTGGTTTTAGGGTTTTATCACTCTCTCATTTGTTAAATAGAGGCTCTTTCAGCTCTATTATCATGGAGAGTTTGGCATAGAAACTCTGTTGGATTTTGTAAGCTTCTTTTGTTAATAAAATATTGAGACTTTGGAGGTCACTTGATGGGATTTTGGCATTGTGTCTTCATCCTATGTGAAGTAATATCTCTTTCACCCTACCCTTGTATTCCAATTTGATTATTATGTTTATTGAAGACTAACAATCTAGTACTTAGGCTTCTAATCAAATCTGCATTGAGTGTTTGTGTCTTCAAGGATTGCATCTAGTAGGAGATTTCAACATCTAATACCTTCACCATACAAGTGTTCCATTATTAATATTTTTGTTTGCAGGGTTGCAAGCGGTTCCGGATCTTTCTTGTCTTCTCCAACAAAATTCAAAAAATTATATCGGTTACTTTGATTGCTACAAGTGGATCTCTATTTTCAAGGTTCTATATTACCTCTTTTCCACTTTTGTAGAAGTTATCAAGTCATTTAGATCTTTATTTTAAGCTTGCTTGGCTTCTACTAAGTTAAATCTAGGCTTTCTAGCCTTAAATCTACTTTTTCAAAGCTAGATCCATCTTTCTAAAGGTCCATTTTTAAAGATCTAGTTTCATTTCCTTTTTAAATCCATCTTTCTTTTTGCCTTGGAAAACATGCATGAGTTTTCTCGAAAAACATGCAAATTTTCCATTTTTTAGGCTTGTTGGTTTTTGTTAGAATAATCAACCCATAGTTAGCTACCTTAGACATTAATTAATCCAATTTTTGTCTTATTTTCCTAGTTTCCATATTCCACCTTATGCAAGTTGTCCTCCACACATCCAAAGTGGTCAAACTTGCTAAATTTGAGTCATGGAGCGCTTGGGAAACCACTTGGAATCAAATCTGCTTTATTTCTGGCCTTCCTAGTGCATGTCTGCTTTTTCTGCTTTATTGCCTGCTTTTTCTGAGTTTTAAGGCAATTGGGAAAGTTTGACTAGGTGAAGTTAACTTGTTTTTTGTCCTCATCATCCTCCACTATTTTCTCCTAAGAAAAGCATGTATGCGTTTTCTTTCCATCACCTATTAGCTTTCCTAATTTATTTTTCCAATTTGTGAGCTCCTAGACAGTTTTGGAAACTGCTTTATGCACCTATGGGGGATTTGCTTAGATTTAGTAAGCTTGTTTTTGACCAAATTCGAATGGCATCCTTGTGCATTCAAATATATCATGTAATTATTTATTGTGGCAGCCTATGACTTCACAGGCTTGGCTATTGTACACTTATTCAATACAGATTAGTGTTCTGGTCCATATTCAGTCTCCTTTGTGTGTAATTTGCATGTGTAATTGGCAATTTTTGTGAGTGTAATTGTTCTAACACCTTGGTTCAATTTCCATTTGGTATCAGAGCCTTTGTAGATCGATTTATCCCCTTCCAATTTGTTATTGCAGGTTTGACATCATTGAATGGCAGCATTCTGCTGACTGAAGGGACAATTTCTGAGCTATGGATCAATCTCAGAAGATCATCTTGACTCCATTTAACGTATTTGAATGGAAAGCAGAGATGGAGATACTGTTGAGAGCGAAAGGCCTCTACAAAGTGAATATGGAAATAGAAGCAGAGCCCAATGTAGCTGCAGAGAAAATTTAATGGCACAACGGGAGGGATGAGGCCTATGGTCTCATGTGTCTGAGCATATCCAGAGACCTCCTTTTCCATCTTAATGGATTAACATCGCCAAATGAAGTATGGGAGAATATTGTTGAGCTTTTTGGTAAGACAGATGAGATGAGGGGACATCAAATTGAAAATGATTGTGAATCCCTGCAACTCTATTTTTCCAAGTTCAAAGCCCTTGTTTTGCATCTAAAACAGTGTGGGATTGAAAAGAAGGATGAGCAATTGGTTTTGGCCATACTCTCGAATCTTGGCCCTGACTATTCAGTGTTTTTCTTGAACTTCTATGCCACAAATTTGACAGCTCGAGCCTGGAAAATGCCTAGCCTTGCAGATTTCATGGAATCTCTCACACAAGAACAAGATAAATTGGTGATGATGGGCACCATCAAAACTTCCAAATACCAAGCTCTGGTTGCTGGAGATTTGAGGGTGGATTAAAAAGGCAAGAAGAAAGCTAAGAATCCACCTGAGCAAAGGAGAGACAATAACAAGTCTCCAGAGGAGCCTCAAGGTTCCAAGAAGAACTTCCAGAAGAAGAAGAACAAAGGAGAAATGAGCAAGTGTGCATACTGCAATAAGAGAAATCATCCTGAAAGCTCCTACATGAAGAAGCAAATTGACATGCTGACCCAACTCCTAGAGAAGAATGGCATCTCCCTTCCTGACAGCTCAAAGAAGAGGGATGGAGGATCACATTCAGAAGACAGAGAGAGAGTTCATGCATTGGGTGCTGGAACATCAAGCTCACCTAGTTTCACCATTGATTCTGGAGCTTCAAGAAATATGGTTTCGACCAAGGAGGCATTCACCTCACTTGACATGTCGAAAGGTCCACCAATAGTACTGGGAGATGACTCTCTCACTGAAATTTTGGGCAAAGGGAGGATTGATCTTGACCATGGTAAGTTCAACAATGTATTGTATGTTCCAGGTCTTGCCTCTAACCTCTTATCAGTGTATCAGATGACCCACACAGGGTCTCCAAAGAAGTTCATATTCTCCCCTGATGAAGTTGAGATCACAGAGATATCAAGTGGTAAATTCATTGCAAAAGGAGTTTCAAATCACACTTTGAAGGTATACATGTTCTCACACTTCCTACCCTACTCAAACCCCTCTGCTCTTCTGATTCATGCTAATGAGGCAAGCAAGATTTAGCATGAAATATTTGGCCACCTTAATTACAAGTATATTGCTGATCTTCATGAAAAATAAATGGTCATAGGGTTACCAAAGATTAAGTTTCCCAAAGGAGTCTGTCAAGGTTGCATCTTAGGAAAACACCCAGAGCATAAATTTGAGAAAGCTAGTCATGCGAGAACCTCTGCACCTCTTGAGTTGATCCACAATGATGTTGCTGTCCCATTTCCTCATATGTCAATGAGTCATGCCAAATATGCATTGAAATTCATAGATGACTTTTCCAGGTATTGCTAGGTTTACTTCCTGAAACACAAGTCTGAATTTTATGGCCTCTTCAAAGTCTTTAAGGCTTTGGTTGAAAACCAGTCTGGGAGGAAACTCAAGGTCCTCATATTTGACAATGGTGGTGAGTATGTCAAGTCTGAGTTCATTCAATATTGTGCAGATTCAGGTATTCAGATGCATCATTCTATCCCTTACACACCACAGCAGAATGGTGTTGCTGAGAGGAAGAACAGATCACTGAAAGAGATGGCAACATGCATGATGGAGGCTAAGACTTTGCCACCAAAGTTTTGGGCCAAAGATATAAATTGTGCAGCCTATATTCAGAATAGGGTTCCTCATAAAAATATTGATGGTATGAATCCTTTTAAAGCATGGAGTGGGCACAAGCCAGATGTGACCCATTTCAGGATTTTTGGGTCAAGGGCTTGGGCTAGAATTCCAACAGAAAAGAGGAATGCTTTGTAGCCCCAAAGCCAAGAATGTCTATTTGTTGGGTACTATGAAGATTCAAAATGGTACAAGCTGATCAATTTGAGCACAAAAAAAGCCTTCATTGAAAGGAGTGTTCAGTTCCAAGAAGATCCTTTAGCAGCAGTGGAAGTTGGAGAATCCTCTTCACCACCAGAACCATTGAATGTAAGTGAAGAGATAGTTGAACTTGCTGATTCTGATATGTCTGATAATGATGATTTAAGTGCAAATCCTAATAGTCCTACAAGACCAAAATGGGGAGCAAAGACCATTCATGCAGCTGGAGAACTAGCTGGAAATCCTAATGATCTTAGGAGGGCTCGATCTCAGTTTGAGAGTGCTCTGTGCATGAAAGATCCTATGTTTGCAGAGAAATGCTATCTGATGGTTGAATCAGACCCACATACATATGAATATGCAGCAAATGATCCAATATGGAAAACGGCCATGAAAGAAGAGTTCAGCTCACTCTAGAAGAACCACACTTGGGAGCTGGTTGATCTCCCCCCAGGGAGGAAGCTAGTTCAGTGTAAGTGGGTTTACAAAACCAAATTTGCTATTGATGGTTCACCTCTAAAATACAAGGCCAGATTGGTAGCCAAGGGCTACTCACAAGTACATGATGTTATCCAAATTTTTGTACCATAAGTTGGGTTACCTGAGGAGCCACCAGTTGACAGACTTGTTCAAAGTCTGATTCCAGTGTATCAGTTGATCCGTCTGCTTGTCTA
>LPNX010684037.1:343215-353945 GCA_001517045.1 Pseudotsuga menziesii | reverse complement strand
ATATATATATATATTATTTGAAAGTAAATGTCAAGGAAGAGATAATATTATATCACAATCAAATCTACAGACCACCCTACAGGGAAAGAGAAACCATGGGAAAAATAAAATTTATAATTACGATTCTTAACATGGACCTCATATTAATGAAAATTAAGACGACTAAGGCACAAGTTTCTTGTGCTAGAGATCCAAAATTATTACAAGGAACTCTCCCAACCAAATGGATTTTTTTTTTGTTCTAAAGATGGAAAATATAACATAAATCATGTGTCAACTATCAATGAGGATAGGAATCATAAGCTACTATCTGTAAAAGTAGTTCACTCATCACTATTATTCAAGGAAAACTATGCCACATGAAGTAACCCATTGGTGATCCATAAGGGGGAAGATTGCCACTCCTGATATATTCTTCTAGGTCTTTGATTGTTAACATGTTTCCTTACATATGAGGAAGATTAGCTCTCGACCAATTAGAAGGAGTTTTATGTCTTAATCTAAGGATAATAACCTAATTGACTTGTCACCACGGTAATAAATAAAAATGGGAATGTGTTTTATAATAATAAATAACAATATCATTTTAAAATAATTTTTATTAAATGTATTAAGATATTACATTAAAAATACATAAATATAAATTTAAAACCTTTGAAGTGCATTTTTTCCAATAATAATGATAATGGGTAACTTTGTATTAAAATATACTAAGACCATATCAGACAACATTCTAATACAAATAAATAAGGAAATGGCCATGACATGTAACAAAATACATTGAATTCTTTGTTCGAAAAAAAACCTTAAGATCACCTATTAAGATTCTAAATTGATAAACATGGCATGTATGTGATCATACAAAGTAACATAATAACAACACAAAATGAGAAACAATGAGAAAATAAAAATAACTTAGAAATAAATCCCATGAAAGGATTCTACTGTGTGTCCCACTTCAACCTCCCTAGTGTTCCCCTCATATTGCATGTATATGTTTGGTTGGTCTGCAAGGTGAGCTTCACCTACAACATTCATCAATTTTGGTCTAGGATAGTGTTCGGTTCTCATTTTCTCATCCTTTGTTCATGAACATCCATGGGAAGAGTGTAATGTACCTTCATACCAAACATTAAAAATGGGGTTTACTTGTCTAAATGCACATCGATGGAAATAATGTGTACAATAAAATTTCACAATGCAAGATCATTTGCAATCAAAAGAACCCATTTTCATATTAATGACTATGTTAGTTTTTCGAATTATAAAATTCAACATGAGTCAATATTTCAATCTTTTCATGCTAAGGCTAAGTAGACATTTCCACTTTACCATGCAATAGATTCAAGTTCCCCATTCAATAAAAAGCCAAGGAATGACAATGTGCCTCTTAACTCATTTCCATAATTGTGTCAACAATGGATAACTTGCATCATTCCTTTAACCATACATAAGAAATTACACCAAAATCTAACTTCCATTATTTTAGCTTGACCGTCACATAACATATTCCAAAAGTATGCTTTGATTCCTCTTTAAGGGTATAGGTTTAGGGTTTTAAGGTAAATGATATCCAATCTCATGCATGGAACACTTTGTTCCTGGCTCAAAAGATTGAATAATTTCTCATGGAGGTTACATAATCCTTCCAAATGATTATTCAACATAAAATCCTCTCACCTCATTATTTTCTCTTAATGAGGCCTTTTACCCAAAAACAAATGATATTAGTCTTATTCAAAATGTCACAAGCTATCATTGACACAATTTATGATTACTATTTTTCAGTCATGACAATTAATACCCTCTTAAATTCTCATTCCCACCTTCAAAATCCCAAATTTCATCAAGAGGAATTCAAAAGAGCCATTATAGCCCTATATCAATCAAGTATAGGGACAATGTAGTAGTCAACTATATAAAAGTTTGTAGCAACATTTTGAGGTCTGCAAATTTACATCAAATATATATTGAAGCATAATATGGGTGTTTGTGATATTTTGTAAGTATGTTAATTCCATTATAAGGATCCCCCCTACCTAAAATCACATTTACCTAAATCATGAATTTTGAATTATAATAAAAACATCAACTACATAGGATCCATAAAAAGAGTTGCAGGTTTAAAAATAACATGTAAGTTATAATTAAGGATCTTAGTATTGGATATTTTGGTGAGTATATCCACCTCAGAATATAGGTTCTCTCTACCAAAAATCACGATGACCTATATTTCAGATTTAGAGATTTAATCAAATAAACAATTTCTAAAATTTAAAAGCATACTCAAAATCAAGAACTTCCATATTTCATTTCCAACATTATGAAGCTTCCTAGACAAGGATTTTGTGGTTCGTTCGACAACCTAATAGGCCAAAAACCTTCAATTATTTGAACTAGTATCTAATTTCTCTCCAATGATGTCTAATATAACCTAACAACCTTTCTTTAATCTCTCTTTGGTTCATATGAGAGTTGGGCTAAGTTTTCTTCCTCCGAAACCTTATTTTCTCTCCAAGAACCCTCTTTTTCCAAATCTCATCTCTCCCCATTTCAATTTCCATCCATGAATTTTGAGAATGAGTGAGAGGGAGGAGCCTTTACTCCACCCTATTCTTGGTCCCCCAAAGGTAAGATGTAGTTACTATAAAATAGTATCTATGCACTTTTACATAGGGTTACTAAGCTTTCCTATTCATAATACCCCTCAATTCATGTTTAGAACAAACTTAAGGATAAATGGAAACATGACACTCAAATCAAGGATAGGGAAAAGCATCATCACCATGCCTAGTTTATTCCTCTATTGGGCACTGTTACTTTTACCTTTGGTGGAATGATATCCCCATTGGTGTCTTCCCCATTAGTAAGCCTTGGAATGCTTTCATTAATATTATGATGATCATGTTTTTCAATGTTAAAAATCACCATGGAAACTACCTAATGGTTTCAAGCAACAAATAAAAAATTAAAGAACAATTACAATATAAACATGATGAAGGTCAAAGGGTTGAGACTTGGGTGTTACATTCCACCCCCTCCCATGGAATAACACTGTCCTTAGTGTTATGTTAATTTTAGCAAAGTTCCATGTCTTTATTTTTAAATTGCACATGAGATAACTTAGCCTTTCTACTAGTTATCTTTGACAACAATGTTCAATCATTCCTTTACACTAACTTGGAATACCTCCAAAGAATTTATTATTTCATGGCATGTTTATTACAACCATTGAAGAAAATCAAGCTTATCATTTCCGTTTTAAACAACACTTAATCCATTAATACAAATTCAAGTTTCATAATTGAAGCATATATATTAATAACAAAAATTAAAGCATGCAAATAAACCCAATACTTATTTAGATGACCATCATATTTCTTCTTCATATATGCACCACATGCAAGATTCNCACAATATATATATATATATATATATATATATATATATAATTCCTTTTTGATCCCAGCTAGTATATAACATGAACTTTCTTACAATAGGTGCATTCAAGTTGCCTCTTCCTTGCAATTACTCACTATATATGATTAAGCATCCCCTTCTCTAATAAATAATCCCTTAGTTGATCCATCATTTTCCCGGGCTTTCTTGCATAGGAAGAGTGAAGAATTATAGTGTCTTATTGCTCGGGTTTCCCACTAGCAGCCTATAATATATCATAGCTCATGGTGATGAAGGCATATCATAGGGTTTCACTGATATTATAGTAGCATTCTCCCCTTTTCTTGTAAACTTTCAATAGTCATCATCAATCTTCATTATACAAATTCATCATCTCACCTGTAATATATATATTCGATTACCATGAGATATCATCATAATAATTTCAATCATAAAATTTTCAACTCTATTTTATACAAAATCCATATTTCACAAATATGAGATGATTCTCATATGGTTTTTCCTTTGAATGTGGTAATAACTAGTCTTCATTATGGACTTACACTCATTTTCATGTCCAAAACATTTCTACACGTAATCTGAACTTTTCATTCAACCAAACAAAACCACCAATTGTAAATATCTCACATGCAATGAAATACATTCACTAGCACAATAATCATAACATAATGTAATCACATTATCTATAAAATCAAGAAATGTGCCCATACTCATGATTATAAAATCACATTCTTGGCCAGATCCATATTTTATAATTCATTATTGTTAATTTTATCTTGTATTTCTTAGCGTTGGGTGGCCAATTCAACCCACTCTTACTTGTTCATAACATTGAAAACATGCAAGCGATGGAAAACTTGAGTTAACCATGGGAATTAATCACAATGATGGCCTGTGTGTTCACCACTAGTTCTAACGGATTTCAATTGGCTGAGTCTGCAAATTTAGGGGAAGATTATACCATCCCTCAATCTATACTTTGGCGTGATTTTTATTTATTTTTTCTACGTGCAACGTTGTTGTTAATTCCCCTACCTATGCGCGACCAAGCTACCTCTTTTACAATAAAATGAAAAGTAACTTTGATCAACGAATTGCAAACATACACATACACATCCCCTACGACAAATGATAACTTATGAATGGCAACATCTAACCACTTCTAAGTTGATGATTACGATGGTTCTTTCTTAATATCATTTCACATTCTCCGTATAAAATAATTTTCTTCGAGGTTATGCTCCTTATCTTTAAACCCTTTGTAACACCTACATATAAGTCACCATTCCATGTCTCGAATTATTTATAAAATGTAGTATGGGAAATCCCTTTATATAAATTCATTAACCTAATGGAGTCAACCCAAACAATTAATACATCCACTTTATAGTTGTCTACAAATAGTATTAACTTACCAATATTCCACTTTATAGTTATTTACATATAGCATTAACTTACCTTTTTTTTCAAAATGAAAAATGTGTTGAAACTGGTCCATACAATATAACTTTTATAGATCAACTCTTTTACAAATTATACATTCTGCCATGCTCTTGAAGAACAAAATCATGATAACCATCTCTACATATTAGTAGGTAAGATTAAAATCATGCTCTGAAATGCAATTGGTTCATAGACCAACAAAACTTCATACGAAAATAGCTCCAATCCCAAAACCACTTGGAAAGCTAAGAAAAGAGAGTTAATCAAAACACAGAGTAACCCTCGAAGTAATAGTGGAATCATGCCAGATCTCATAGTGGATGCAAAAGTCCATCTCACCTATACCAAGCTTGGATAACAAGTTTGCATCAGTATTATGCTCACGGTATATATGCTTGAAGTGATGCTCAAGAAGGAAGAAATCAACAAGCATACGTTAGATTTCCAATGTTCCAAGAAAAGGGAATGAAAATGTGTTTCTCCATTAGCCAAGCCGACAACGATCTATGAATCACTGGCAATGAAAATATTTTCCACTCTGAATGCCTTGGAAACAAAGAGTAGTGCCCAAAGGGACAAAAGCTCAACCCCGGAATTGGTCACACTTCCCGCCTTCATCCAACCCTTAATACTATCATGTGCATTTAATTTAAGTACAAAGGCCACTCCATAAATACCTTTCTTCTCTGCACCATCGAAAAAACCAATCAAGAAGTCCAATGGATAAGTAGGTTGTTGAATAATGCGGAACTTCCTCACTTCAATGGGATTCCAAGCTAAATAGTCCCCTACTATTCTAGCAACCATGACAAAAAAATAACACACCTCATCCTCGAATAAAAAAATGTTACGAACCTTCTACCATTCCCATATCACAAACAGAGGGAGATTTCTAAGACATTTCACATTGGAACACCGGTAAGAGAGGTTATCAGCCGGAAGCTCCCTATCCCAAATGATCCCCAAATGAAAGTATTTACCTAAATCCTCCAAGATGTGCCTGAAGAAAGAACACCTACCAATTAGATGGTTCACACTTTTAGCCTCCACTCTACACAAAACACATCTATTTGGACCAACAAAATCTTTATGCTGCAGTAAGTCCCAGGTAAGAAAATGATAATTCAAACAGAGCCAACCAAAAAGTTTATTTTTTCAGTTGAAAAGAAGATTTCAAAATCCAAGAGTTCCACCAGTTCACGGAGAGCATCGAGGTTGATTAAAAAATTAGATCATAGGACAGCTTTGCAGTCATTGTCCCACTATCATTATTCCTCCTCCATACCAACTGATCAAGACATGTCGACAACGTAATACCAACATGATTTAATCCTGTAGTCTAATGGGACCATTCTCCCCCTAGACCACTAGAAAGATGAATATGACCCAACGGTGCTAACCATTTGGATCCACCCTCCAAATCTGCTGCAAGAAAACCAAAGTTTTATGATGCAAAAGGAAAGAAGGTTCCTAGATAGTTTGTAATCCCCTTCTAGCCCAATAATCAGATCCATCCCAATGTTTGTTAGGATACCTCTCCCCACCACCTAAGATAACGCTTGGTTGATCAACAAAAAACTCACTAGGAAGCTAGACCAAATAAAGAATGAATGTCCACACTTCTTTGAAACATTTCTGAGCCATAAATATGGAGCCTGCCTTTTCAAGTACTTGGCTTTAATGAATTTTCCCCAAAGTCCAGTATTGAACAAGCCCCACCAGAAGGTAGTTGCACATAGATCGGTATTGAAACTAGTCATACATTTGGTCCCCCAACCTCCAAATGCCAACAACTTAAGGAGGACCTCCCACGCACAAAGATGAAACATCCCACCCACGGATATACCAATCCATAAGAACTGAAAATGACACTTCTTGATGGATGAAAGGATATAGCTAGGAACACAGAACAAAGAGAACCAAAAGATAGGTATACCCTATAAAGTAGACTTAATCAAGATAATCCTACCTCCCAATGAGAGGTACCGTCCCAACCAACCCCTGATTTTCCAAGCAATCTTCTTAATAAGCCATCCCCAATCCTTCAATTTATATCCAATCGGTTTGAGAATGAAGCCAAGATATTTAAAACCAAATAAATAATTCACCATTTGGTAATCCAGGACAGTCTTAACCACACCACACTCGACTTCATCCACATTGGCGAAGATAAAATAAGATTTATCCGAGCTAACTTCAAGATCCGACCTACAACTATGCTGTAATAATAATATATATGATATCAATAGCCTATATGTAAACATTGCCTCAACTTCCAACCATTTGACTTATAATATGTATGATATGATGAGCAACGACTCTGGATGACTCCTACCTTAGCCAACTGTGTAGGTGGTGGGGTTGCATACCACAAATTGTAGGATAATAAGGGACATTAATTTTAGATCATAGTGACAAATCCCCTCCATTCTGTTGATAAGTGAATCAATCAATCACAATATATGCGCTTAGTATGTCTACATTCCTTCACCACTCCTCTATAGTAACGACAACTAAATTTAATACATGTTATCGCAACATTTGTCGAAATAAATATTGTTATACATCATACAAAATAATTGAGGGATACCAACATTTATCTACATATATATTTTCATAAACAACATGATGCAATATATCGATTCGAATGATACAAACAAGAAATGTGCAGTACCAATAACAATTGCAATGTGTACCTTATTCTTTGAACTTTTCAATATGGTTTTGTCAAAACATATTAATGTCGCTTGTGCAAATCTCATGCTACTTGACCTCCATGTGGGTGGAATTTCAATAATATACCATTTGAAAAAATAAAATTTACAATTATTCAATGTGAGATGATTGATTAAGCATTATTAGACTTACATCATCATGTTATGAGGAATATTTCAATCAGTGCAGAAACAGTTTGTTCCCCTAGCCTGCATAGGGCATATCTAGAACAAAAAACCATAGTGATGCATCCTTCTCCTAGATAATTGAACTAATTGAATGTTAAGTTTTCCTTACCTTAGCGATGGAGGTTGTCCTTTCCTTACAGATCCTTTGCAATCAAATGTGCTTGCAAATATCATTAAGAACAAGACAAATTGTTAAAACAACAAGATAATCCAAATATCTATACTAATAGTCAAGGAAAAAATTAATAAGCAACTGATATTAGCACAAAAATTTTATGGAAAGGAGAACATGTTTGTATTGTTAATATAAAGAGTAAGAAGCTACAATTGAATCCTTGACGTTGAAGCCTCAATCTCACAATACTTTTGACAACACTCTTACACACATTACAAGCTTCACAAACCTCACTCACATTAACACTCTCTTGCCTCCTACACTAGACTTGATTCCAGCAGCATAAAGGTGTTATCTTGGTTCTTTTCCCTCCTCTCACATGGTCCATGTAGCTTGCTTTTATAGGCCAAAGAGGGCTCAAATGGGTTGAGATCTTTTGGGAGGAAGGTAGGGAATGATCCTTAGGGGCTAGGAGCTTGAGTGCCACCTAATCCAAGTAGTTGGGATCATCCTCCACAAGGACTTTTGTCTAGAAGGTTCTCCAAACCTCCTTTTTTCCCTTTTTAACAGTGCATATGTGCAAGTAGCACTGACGCTCTTTTCCTTGAGAGAAAAGGTGTCACTAGCACATTATGCCAGCAAGAAGAAGGAATCAGGTAGGTCTGACGCCCTATGCCAAGACACAAAGTGTGTCAGACTGCCTATAATTGAACAACAACTCCCCCAAAAGATATTTTGGTTAAGGGCCTTTAAGGGATTGAGCATTAAGATAGTTTTTGGGTGTAACAGAATGCCCCCCAAGTATGAATCTAGAGGAATGTGATAGGTGAAATGATTTTCTAGATATGGTTTCAATATCAGAGGAAAAAGAGTGGTGAGTAAAGACTTGACACAAGACCAGTCACCAACTATCTAACTCAAACATGGTTGTGGACTAATACATTGTATATCCATGTATAATGACCATGTCATGGGTACCGACAATACACTGTAGATCCATGATTAAAAAGACTCAAATCAAGACATAGATAAGGAACATACAAAGTAGATCCATGTCATCCTGACTCAAAACTTGAACATAGCCATCAAACATACAATGTGGATCCATACAATGACTAAAAAATATTGCTTCACAACCTGAGTATACACACATATTCAAGTGAATACCTAACCACTCATGGTCTTCATCCCAGTCCCAAATGATACGATTTTATCCATGTGAATAGATGCCTTGATGTCGAACATGGTAGAAACCACTTGATTATCAATCATTGATGTATATTGTTAGCAAGTGTGAGGAAGATGGTCATTAATGTTAATGATTCCCAATATACCCTAGTAGATTCTTCCGAGTGTGAATAGAGGAATTGAAGTCAAACAGTCGACAAAATATTCCAATCAAAGGTCACTAATGAAAGCCCACAGTGGAAAGCAAGGAAACCTACCATTGAGGCATGCAGGCTTCAAGGTACTTGAAACGGTTTCTAAAACTAATTCTTGGATGATGTATTGATTTCGACAGGAATAGACTCATCGAAGGAGGGCCATGATATTCTGTCATGTCCCCACCCCTCTACTCATTGGAGAGGACATGACTAACATGATGATATCAACCTGGGAAAACTAAGCCCCATGAACACAATATAAAATGCAATGAAATAAAATACATATGCAGATGTCTAATTCATTAAATAGTGGAAGCAATACATGTCATTCAAATTCAAACATTGAACATGTTCATAGTAATTTATCAAACAAATACAGTTGCAAAGGTTAAACACAAGAAAATACTTATCCTGAGAAAGAGTTGTCCCACAACCAGCTACGTCATTGCAACGTTCAACCCAACCATAGGCCACTGCCACCCCCGAGCTAGGCATAATTTCCACAAGGAATAAGGGAACACTAGCAGGCTCACATGTAGCCAAGGATACACAAAACTCAGCCAAGCCAACACAGTTGGGTTTATCATACTATACAGGAGCTAGAAAGGTTGACTACTAATCTAGTGAGCTCAATCAAGATCTATGGACACCTACACTAGATCTAGCCTGACTTCTAAAACATCCACACAGCCAACACAAGGAAGCATCCCCTTCTCTACTACACAGTCCTCAGGCCATTCCTTCCCTTGCAGTGCTATTCAGGGTGTGCAAAGAAGAAAGCTATCCCTCTAGCTCTGTTTGTGAGGTTCCTTCTTCCACTAGGTTTGTTAAGCTAGCTCAGACCCCATTTCCACTCCAAAAACAACTCAAATCAAAACAACAAAGGCATACACATCAAGATACACATTTATGGATTGGGGAAAATAGTTTGGCAACCAAAACAAATTACCAAGAAGGGTAAGAACAACCCTTAACAAAAAATTTGATTTCCTAGGGACGTTTTGGCCCTAACATGGCCAAAATGGACTCAATCACCCAGAAAATCATGGGTCTCTCCTCCCACACACTGGCTTCACCAAAAACGAATTCCTGCTTGAATAAATTGCATAGAACGGCTGCCCTCGTGAGGGAAAACATACAACAACCCGAAAATGAGAGTAATCTCAACCATGTGAGTGCATCCGGAAATGTCTTCCTACCTGTGAGCACCTAAGGAAATTTACTGGGTGTGAATGGTGATTTGCAACTCCCTCTGCGACTACCTATGACCCACTCCTCTACGTGAATGTGAAATGGGTTTTCTACCCACGTGAGGGACTAAAATGTGACCCCCCCCCTTCTTTGGGCATGTGTGAGGTCAAGGACTGGAAGCTATGCCAGAACTGACGGCTGCCCATGCATATGTTTCCCCAAGGAAATAACTACCCAACTAACCCATGAGAATTAAATTGGTTGGTGAATAAT
>LPNX010684037.1:329258-343202 GCA_001517045.1 Pseudotsuga menziesii | reverse complement strand
CCCCCCCCCCGTTATCCTCAAGAATCATGCCCCCGTCTCATTATTGTTGCATTGACATAGTTGGTTGTGGGTATTTTAATTAATTTGCACATGTACATGGTGTCCATAATTATAATGTGCCTCGCTATCACAAAATACCATCAGCATTGATTTTAATCGCCAAAACATAAAAGGATAAATCAGTGGTGGGGATTTTGCCTTTAGCTCGACACCATGATTAATTACAATATATACATCATATACATTTAATGTGGTCGGGGTCAAAACTAGGGTGTTACATATTCCCCCAATCATCGATAGGAAACTTGGAACAAAAGTGATTTTGAAGTGTTTCTGACGATGGAATGATCATAGGGCTGGATCAGACATAACCAACTCAAAGGAAGGTAAAGTGATTGTAGAGGTAGACTGTAGTGGAGATTTCCCTTGCACATTAAATGACATGAAAACTGACCTGGCAACATTAACTCAATGAGGAAGAGACCAAACGTAATGCAAGGGAAATACGATGCATTCTTGAATTGACTCAAAGGATTTAAATGGCTCCAGAAAGTGGATTGACTTGGTGACAAGCTAAATACTCAACTGTTTGAAATGAAAATGCAGACATGTATCATGTTCAAGGGTGGACTATGAGTTTCCAATAATACAAATGAAATATATTCGCCATTCTCTTAATTTCCCCATCATGAAGGATCAATGGCTCTTTGATTTTTAAGAGCTTGACAAGGGTAACAAATGCTCGATATAGCTCATCAAGTGATGAGTCCATTCTCATATGTTTTATGAACCTGAGAAAGGAGGGGCTCATTCCCATAAAAATGGTCCTTCATTGTTTAATTTTACGATTCTGAAGAAGGTAAACTCATTTGTCATTTCATGTTTAGAGAGTCTGGAACAACTAAAAAGACTCTGGGGTGAACATTTTCGTTGATTTAGTCCTCAAGACCCAAAAAAACATAAACTGCTACCTAGGAGAACTCTTCTAGTTGCGATAAACTAGAGTGTACATTTTTCATAAAATGAGTCTAAACAATGCGAATAAGGGGTAAACTATCACTGGATAGACAACCTTTCGAATACTTTACAAGTGTAAAAGAATCAAGATCATTTGACGATGTTTTCATGTTTAAAGAGTCTTGAAAAGAGATTAAAGTTGACTTCATAAGGTGTTGTTTTTTCATAATCCATTTTAACGAGACTGAAAAAGCAGTAAAAGCACACTTGATACCTCTTCACTAGGGTTTTAATGAGCATGCCAAAGGTATAAAAAGTGCTCGATACTTTTTCCACTTAAACCAGAGTGTGAAAAAGACAAAAAGAAACTCACTCATAGCCAAGAAAGTCCAACAATACCTTGGAATCTCAAAAAATGATGTGAGAACATTTTTACAGTGGAAACTATAGAAAAATATGAAGAACACCCTAAATATTTAATTATTACACTAATTATTTCCAAATAAAATATTAAAATAACATACAAATAGTGAAATAGTAAATCTTTTTTACCTTTGTGTTTTTACTATTGAACTTCGGGTAAAAATTTGTGCTTAAGAGGGGATTTTGTTTTAGAGATTCTGAGATCTACAAGCCTCCTATGATTGAATCATATCAAACAAGTAATACATAACACTCATCTCTTCATTTTCATGGTTTAATTTTTCGTTTATATCTCATTTGTTGGTGTTTTGGGGAGAGTTTCCTAAGGGGAAGAGTGTGCACAGACTGGCGCTCTTCTCCATTTCAGCAGGTGCACCCAAGCACTCACTGAAAGAGGAAAGAGCACCAAAGGCATTCTATTTCTTAGGAAAATCAGCATTTCCACTTTTTTCCCTTAGAGAAAGAGCGTCAACTATGAAGACCTCCTAAAAACCAAATTCCAAGAATAAGTTTTAAATTTTACCTCTTGATATGGATTATAATGGGTGTCTTATGGGTGTTCCATAGGAATTTGACTTGCAAGATGGTGATTTGGAAAGAACGTGAGCATGATATTGATGATGCCCAAGAGACGAATGATCCTAAGCCCGTGAGAGACTTAAGGGAGTGTAAGCTCCTAAAATACTTCAGGGTCCTAGGAATGAGGGCCCATGTTTTGTTATTGGATCACCTGATTCGAGTGTGGGATCCATATGAACAACATTTTCGGGTTGGGACTCATATGTTGACTATCGATGTCGAGAACATCTATTTCCTGACCATACTATCCCAAAGGGGGATTTCGATGTCACTTACAGGCCCCAGGGGTGGAGAGATGTCTATGGATGATGTTATAGACGAGTGTTGTGTGGTCGCGACTAGGTCCCAGAGAGGAAAAATCCCTATAAAACACATTGTAGACTGACCTCTAAGGTCCGTGACCTTCACAATAGAGAAGGTAGTGGGTAGCAGGGATTCCCACCATACTACTTGTGCACATATGATATATGCGGTGGAGTGTATGGATCCCACCGTATTCAACTGGAGTGAGGGGATTCTGGTAAGCCTCAAGGATTAATTGACCAAGTGTCGAAGGGGTGAGATAAAAAAATTGACTATGGGGAGGTGGTGGTGTCCTTCTTCTTAGAGTGGGTTCCTTTGAATAGGCTGGATGTTGAGTGTCCTAGGATGCTAAGATGGGTCAAGGTAGTGGCTCAGCATGGAGGTGTTGGAGTTCCCACTGTCACATATGGTGCCTTCTTTTTTTGTTGGATACAAGACCAACTATTGATGGTGGAAGATTATGCCTATACAGAAGTCGAGTTTAGGGGTGACCCTGATCTCCCATTACCTTAGGGCAATCAGTGGGATGACCAAGGTGAGAAAAATAACATTCCATGTGTTTTTCTTTTGCGTTATATTTCATTTTGAGTGATACTGAGACATACAATGTTATTGTGTAGACATAGGACCTTCCCTTCAAGCAGGATCCTCGCCCATCGAGAGGTGAAGTGCGGTAAGGAAGATCGTTGTCAAGAATGTGGAGGCTGAAGAAAAGCTTCGAGAAATTGAAGAATAAATTCAGCAGTTGACTATGGGATTTCCTGACATTTGCATTGGTGATCTTCCTAGGCGTTGTCACTGGCATGCTGTAGGAGTGTCTGGGAGATTTGAGAGGCTACTTCCCTGAGTGGCTCATGTCGTTATGTGCTATCACGAGCACGAGGATTAATCCAGAGTGACTCCTCCTTTTTTTATTTTATTTATACTGAAAGCTTCGAAGCTTCATATTTTGACCCTTTTACGTACTAGAGACTTTATAGCTCCAGATCTTGGGTGGATTGAAAGATGATGGATTCATCCTTTTTGTCTCGTTATCAAGTATATATATATATATATACATAAGACATCTCTTTACAGATATGTGCATGTATGTGTCATGTTATGTTTATGAATGGATATTTATATGTGTTTATGTGATCTTTTACCTTTAATTGAAGTCTTAAAAATGAACATCAAATGTGAGTCAAATGCCAATCCAAAACATAATTCGCTAATGAATCAGCCACAACATTTAAGTGCCTTGGGATGTGATGGTAAGAGATATATTCAAAGTACCTCTCTATAGTTTGAACCCTCTAGAACGTACGAAGAAGTAGGGAAATACAAATGGTGTAGACTCGGTTTAACTGATGTACAACTAAATCCAAATCTAAGTAAACCCTAATATGACTCACATCACTAGCTAAAGCTTTAGTTAACAAAGCAATCATTGCATGGTATTATGCTAGATTGTTTGTACAGGGACCTAAACAAGTTCCTCTCGAACTTACCAAATCAGTGGTAGGTGAATACAATACTCAAGTTGCTGATGCAAGATTCAAGGTGTAACGATTAGCATCATATGCAAAGAGATAGTAGGCATCCATCTATTCATTTGAAACATAACACTACATAAGAAGACTTACCTAAGACACATCCTACATTCACACTAAAATCATAATGAAATCTACACACAACGCACTCTATAAACAATATGTACACAGTATCTACGGTAGATAACCTAGGCATAGTGCTTCTTAAGGTAGATCCCATTCCAAAGCTCTCCCAAGGGTATTCCATCATAATTCATCAACTCATAAGCTCCTTTCTCTAAGAAACGACTAACAATGTAGGGCCCATGCCACATGGATTCCAACTTTCCACCCCCAAACCTATCATGTTTCTGGTCATATGTGAGGACCAGGTCACCTTCATTGAAGAGCCGAGGTGGAATGAATATGTCACATTGAGATTTAATTCATCGTTTATGCACCTCATTTTCCAAGGTAACATCACGATGGGTCTCATCGAGCTTGTTTAAGTTTAAGAACTTTTCTTTCTCTGAAGTTGTATTGGGTAGAAATTCTATGACAAGATTAGAGAAGGATTTCACATTCTGTCGGGATAGTAGCCTCCAACCCATACACCAAATTGAAAGGTGTGAATCCATTAGATGTCTTAACGATAGTGCTGTAGGCCCATAATGCAAAAAAGAATTGTAAATTCCAACTGAATTTGGCTTGTACTACCATCCGTTGAAGCATAGTTTTTAATACTTTGTTGATGGCTTCAACCAGGGCATTTATCTGTGGGTAGTAGGAAGTAGATTTATACTGAAGAAAACCTAGTTTGGCACTTAGTTTCAACATCATATTATTTTGAAAGTGTGAACCATGATCGGTCACTATGGCTTGAGGAACTCCAAATATGGAAATAATGTGGTTGAAAATAAATAGAGAAGCAAGTTTATGTCTTTGGCATATGTATAAATAGCCTCAACCCACTTTGTAAAGTAATCCATAGCTACAATGATGTAATCATGCCCCCCCATTGAGGTAGGCTTACAATGCATGAAATAAATGCCCCATTTAGTGAATGGACTGATAGCTATGATGGGATGCAAAGGATCAGGGTGGGTGCGCTTTTGGATGTGAAAAGTTGTCAGGAAGAACATTTTTTGATGGATTCCATACAATCTTTGAAGATTGAGGGCCAAAGGTACCCATCGCGTAAAATTTTCTAGGAAGTAGACATCCCTGAAAGATGACCGCCATAAGCTCCAGAGTGACAATCATTTGAAACCACTTCAGCCTCTTCGTTAGTTAAGTTGTGCTACAAAATTGCATCAATGCCATCATGGTAAAATGTATTATTGATTATAAGATAGTACTTGGCATGATGACGGATACGACGATGTTCATCTTGGGTTGCTTCAGGATAGAAGCATTGATTCTGGAGATAGAGAATCAAGTCTCCATACTAGGGGTCAGATGTACTAATGATGAATAGTGATCCATCCGACAATGAATCAAAGGGTTGTGTATCCTCAGTAATACGAGGAAGGTCACACATGATTTCCGTGAAGGAAAGAGAATTCTTTGAACTGGATTTGGAAAATTCCAACTTGAATTCCTGGAGAATAACGATCCAACGAGAATATTTTCCCCCAAGCACTTGACGAGTCAAGATGTAATACAAGGTGTTGGAGCCTGCATACACATCAGTGGTTCAGAGCATGATGTAGTGAGGAAATTTCTAGACCACAATGACTGTGTCCAGATCTAACTTCTCAACATGTGAGTAACAGGTTTCAGAGTCAAGGAGACTCTTAATTGCATAATAAAGCACATGTTCTTGGTCATGTTTATCTGGTTGAGCTAACACCATGTCGATAGTGGTTAAGGAATCAACCACATACATGGAGTAAGCCTTCGTATAGTCAGGTGGTTGCAAAGCAGGTGCATGTGTAATATCATGTTTTAGAATGTCAAATTCACGTTGTGCAAAGTCATCCCAAACAAAGGTTGTGTCATTTTTTAACAAATGCATGAAACCATGCGCCTTTTCGACATAGTTACAGACAAAATGACGCAAAAAGTTTGACTTCCATTGAAAACTTTGAACTTCTCTAATCTTGGTAGGAGGAGGTAGGGCCAATATGGCTTCAATTTTCAATTGATCTATATAGATTCCATCCTTGGAAATGATGAATCCCAATAGTCTTCCATCCTCAACACAAAAAACACATTTGTGTGGGTTCACCCGTATATTCTAATGATGAAACCTGAGAAAAATGGCCCTCAGGTGGTCAACATGGTGCTCCCGATGTTGCAAATGGGAAGGTAGGTCATCAAGGTACGGTTCCACAATATGCTTGATGTCATGGAAAGGATAGGACATGGCGTGCTGAAAGGTAATGCCAACATTTTTTAGGAAAAAAGGAAATTTTTTGTAGGAAAAGGTCCCCCATGGGTAGATAAAGTTCATCTTATGTTAATCATTTGGGTGAATCTCAATATTATTATAGCTAAAAAATACATCCATTAATGAAAATATGTCGCTCCCAACACAGTTATCGATGATTTGATCAATATAGGGAGTAGGGAATTTGTCCTTAGGACAAGCCCTATTGAGATCTCATAAATTGATACAAACCCTGATTGTTCCCCATTTTTTGTTCACAGGGAAAATGTTAGAGACCCATTCTGTCAGCAACACAGGGTAAATAAACCCAAGTTACCCTAAGAATTTTTTCAACCTCTTCCTTTATGGTTGCTGCTTTTCATGGATGTACTTGGAGTAACTTTTAGCGGATTAGATTAGCGTCAGGGTATGTCCTGATCTCATGAATGATGATCGAAGGATATATCCCTAGAGTTTCTTTGTACATCCAAATGAAAACATCTCGAAATTCCTTAAAAAGGGTCATATAGGATCCAAGTTCCTAAGAAGAACATGTTTGTCCCACATGAATGTTCTCCACAACTCCAAGTTTGACTGATATATCGACTGAAACGGTCTTAGTAATATAGTTCAGATTACCCTCGGAATCAACATTGTAGATGAGTACTGATGACTCAAGTGTAATTACGATATCATATGAAACTGATGTTTCAAAATGATCTTCTACGATTTGGTGTCTGGGAAGGAAAGAGGATCAGTGATAATGATGCTTCTAAGGAATCTCGTCTAAATACATGACTTCCATGATGGAATCATCTGATGGAAGAGTGTGTAAAATATAATATAGAGACGGGGGGTGGTGTGAGGTGGGGGGAGAATCTAACCAATATGGTAGGTGATAAGGTTCGAAGGCCACCAAAAGATGATCGTTGATGGTGGGGTCACTGGTGGATTCAATAGCTTGGTAAGTTTCTTCAAAATGACTCAATGATGTCAAGTCAATGATTGATTGTCCTTTATCTAAGGTGTCATAGCTCGAGGATGAGATCATTCTCACAAATGTGGTCTGCGAAGTAGAATGAGGGATATTCAACAAAAATTATCCCATAAGTGAGGAATCCTTAAGAAGACCTACTCCTACATTTTGATATTGTAGGGATGAATAATCCAAGAGTGGAACATTATTCACAAAATTAAAGTTCGTTTCAGGAGAATATAATTATAACTAGTCAACAGTCACAACCTTCCCTTAGAATGGGAACTGGACTATCCAAAATACGGATGAAGTGATGACTTGCATCACGTAGAACCAATCCCAACCTAGAAGGATATTGTAATCTAAAAGAGAATCAACGAGTTCAATGTGGATAGACACCGATATTTCTCCCAATTCAACCAAGAGAAAGGATAATAATCCATAGGGTGGAAAACCACGACCATCGAAGGATTTTAATGTCATAGGTGAATGGTTAATTTTAGGGGAGTCAATGGCTCTTCAACATTACAGAGACATGACCGAAGTCGAGGCACCCTCATCCAATATGGTATGATGGAAGTTCTTCTCAATAAATTTTGTAGATAATTGGAAATATGGGAGAGCCTTGACTTAAAATCGTCCATATGGGAGATTCTGAGATGGTAGGGAGGGGATGGAGGGTTGACCTGAATCATAAGTAACTACATTTTGAACTGGTGTCCCTGAAATAACAACCACATAAGATGGTGGGGGAGCATGGTATTCTATAATGGACACCCCTGAACAAACAAGGAAGGGATATAAGCTTCTTTGCCTTAGATTATCCCTGATTCTATGTAAACGAGTAAGGATATAGTAGAAAGGTCCAAGGATTTCATCACCTGCAGTAAATATAGTTTCTTGAGGGGGTGTAAGGTATGGTAATCTAGTGGTATCATATTCAAAGATGGCATGTCCTAAATAGGTCTCCCAAAATGGGACAGTTGGACCAAATTCTGACACCAAAATGTCATCTTATGGATGGGTAAAGACCCAGTATCATGCACCAGATTAAAGTTCCTAGGAAAATGAAAGGTTGCAACATCTGCAGAAGGTTTTTGAACTATTACTGGAGTGGATGGATTTTCAAAGGGAGAATTTTCTTCCCTGGATTCAGTAACCAAAATTCCTTTTGCATGTGAATTAGTCGTAATCGGTTGGCCCATGGTTTCTCCTTCTGTTTATTCCATGGCAGGAGGAATGTCAAGTGGTACACCCTACAACATACGCGATCGTCTCATAGGCAACTCAACTAGAATGCAGGATGGAAAATTCTACTCTAAAGGTTTTTCAAAAGAAAATATCACACACAAATAATCCTACAGAAGCTAAGGCCAGAAGCAAACTTAAGTGATGGGAGGGGTTGAAAAATACAGAACATCACGAGGATTGTCAAGTTGTCACAACTCATGATATACCACAAGGTCCAATAGTAAAAAACGACAAGGAGGATTAGGAATGTATTCTTTCCTAAATACCTGACCACTTGGATGGAAAGTGCGTAGTAGCTCCTCGACCACTTATTTTATTGGTGTATTGATCCAAAAAGACGACCAAAAGTATTTTCTTAGTTGGTATAGGCTTCTTAGAAGGGTCTCCCAATAAAAAAAAAGTATGTAGGAGCTGAAATCTGTGTTAGTGTTGTCTAATGCACAACCATTCGAAAGGGTCCTTCTGATATACTACCGAGTACGTGAAGAACCTTTCGATATATATCAAGGGTACATGAAAAGTTGTTTGATATACTAATTGGTATGTGGAAGAAATGCATGATCCATGGGATGTAGTGTAGGAAAAAAAAGAAAGCTCCTATGCTTATAGACGTTGGAACATGTCTTCTAACATATCACTCAAATTACTAAAGATTTTAACCTAAGCAACCATCCAATTTTATCATGATGGTTAGTGAATGTTTGTGGAATGTGAAACAATTTCAAGATTAAATGACCTAGATTCAATGCAATTTTTCTCTTCGATGAACTATGTTAGTGCTAGAAATTGTTCTTAGACTACTAAATAACAAGCCAACACAATCTCATAAAATTAAATTAAGTAAAATAGGTTTTTAGGGTTTTGGTTTAAAAAACTTCATCAACAAGGAGGAAATAAACATCTACAAGCTAATACAGAACTGAATCATGCAAGTTAGATAAACTGGGGATCAAACACATCCCAATAAGCTATAAACATTACACAAAAAATACTAATTCCACCCACAGGCTACAAGCATTTACATGAATAGACCTTTAAACAGGAAATGAAATTGTAGACTAAGCAATCAACCAAATTAGAAACGAAAAAGCATGACAGGTAAAAGGGCTTATCAGTTTACATATAATCAATAACAGTCATCCACTTACATAAGAGTTATAAATGCTAGCTTGAGAAATCAAAGCTCCAAAAGCCTCTCCTTGAGTGAAAAATCCCACCCCAAAACTGTATGTTTGTCTTCATTTTATCATTACAAAATTAAAGTAGTTCCATAACTATCTTCTAGGTCGAAATTTTAAACAGTTACATCAATTAGTTACATGATAACTCAAAATATTTAAAGACAATTAACCCAAAAATAGCAAATCGGATTTGGGGAAGTTTGACAAATTTCTGAAAATTTGGGTCTCAAAGACGCCTTCATATCTCTTGATTCGGGACACCTGTGCAAACATTGGGAGAGTTTTTTTTAATGCGTCTGTTATGAACAAAAACCTCTCCTGGTTTTTAACAATTCTCATTCAATTGATTGGAATACATGCTGCAAATTTGTGACTAAAACAGGAAATTATTAAATAATTCAAACCCTGCAAATAGGCCACAAAGATGAATTCGAATATCTCAAACTATAACACCTGTTGCAAAATGGAGAGAGGTTTTTGTGAATGATTCTGTTTTGGAAAAAAACCTCTTTTGGTTTTCCATAATTTGTTTCCATCATCTCGTAATCTACTCCCAATTATAATGACAAAAACAAGAAAAACAGAGCTGCTACAGGAATCTCCTCATGAAAATATTTGACAAAGGACTCATAATGAGGGTTAGATTATAAAGAAAATTTGGAATAAACTTTTAGTATAAATTTTTGAAAGCTTAAAGATATACATATTAACTAATAAGACCAAAATACAAACCTTAAAACTAAAATAATGAAATAATTCAACCATTAAAAGCATTAAATCCAACAAAAATTACTGATTGTCAAAAAATCAACATAAAATGTAAAATCATTTTAAACCAACGCTTGAAAATTAGGGAAAAAAGAACAATTAAACTAAGAACAAGATCTAGTTATAACATCTGGCTCTTGTTGCGGGATGAAGTCCTCCTTGTGAGGCTTCAAGAACCTGGAGACCTTGTGCCTTATTCATTGGGTGATGGAGTCATTTACCAAATCTCTGCAACTTTCTCAAACTCTGAACACATACCTCTGAAATGACAAAATACTGCTACAAACCAGCATACTGAAAAGAATCTACATGCTCATATAGCTAGCTTACTCTGTTATTTACTCCTACTTCTAATTAGAGGAAACAACCCAATCAAATGTAATCATACTTCTAGTGAAGCCAAGAAACCATTTGACTGAGAATCATAATTCCATGCAATATGCTAATGTTTGAGAAAACCCAGAAAAGATGTGATAAATGCGATAAAGAGTCTGTAGGCAGCTGATACTTATGATTGGAAATAGGAAGTATGCCAAAAGCTGGAGCATTAGAAACCTTTGAAAAATACAACTCCATCCAAGAAGCCACGGGATCATGAAATTTCCGATTTAAAACTTCAATGTCTTCATTATATTCATCATAAAGCAAAGCATTCTCTTCCTCTCCATTATTGTTCTTTTTAAACTTTGGATCAAGAATGGAAACCAAGTGCTTTTCAAACTACTTCTTGACCTTTAAATAAAACCCTTGATCAAAAGTACTTGAACAAATAAAATTCTGAAAGTGACCATAAGTCAAGAATGGCAACTTATTTCTTATATCAATAGTAAGAGGTTGAAGAGCAACAAATTCTTCTTCATAACATGCCAAATCTCATAGCAGGAACTAGGAAATTTCTACTATATCCACTGAAAATATATTATCATCTAAAAACCCAGCAAACTGATATGAAGAATCAACACACGCATCATTTATATCCTTGTTCATATGAAAATATGAAAATGATGAAGAAAACTGTCTTAAATCTAAATGATACCTACATTCTTTTTCATGTTCATAAGCTTGTATATATTCAACACGAGCCTGATCTCGAAGCATTTTGCAAGCTCGAATGTTCTCCTCCACTCATTTTGCATCCTCAAAGAATTGTCTTAAAAATGATGTTTTCATTTCTAACAGGAAAAAGACAAGATCTGAATGTTGAGCCATAACATAATATACCATAGCAAGTTTTTTCGAAGGTCTGATCTCCGTAGGCATACTAATATAAAAACTTTGAAACCTCCAATTAAATTTAGTAACTGGCTCATCATTCTCCCTTTTTAAACTATAAAATTCGGAAAGAAATTGATCATAAGATTTATTCTTATCCCAATACTTTAAAAATAAATCATGTAACTCTTCCCACGATCCAATTGAATCAGCTTTTAAATTTCGGAACCAAAACCTAGCATCTCCAGCAAAGGATTTCGAAAAGAACCTCATGACAACATCCTCATGCATGATTTCAAAATTATAAATGAAATTATGAAAAGATCCTAAATGCTTCTCTGCTGTAATATGGTCTTTTCCAGTAAAATGGGGAAGATATTCAACAAAATAGGAAGGGTAAGGATATAAGAGAGATGGCAGCCTAAGAGGTTTAAACATCTTTTGTTTGAGTCTAGACTGAAAATTTGTGAGTTGAAAATGAGGTTCAACAAGTTGTTCGCAAGTTTCAACAATGATGGTAGAAGGTAATAGATCAGCTTTATTCTCTACAAGATGACCAGAATAATCAGGTTCAAGAGATATGGGTATATGTATATCATGTTGCACATGTATTTCAAATGAAGGAATAGGATCAACATCAATAAAACAAGAAGGCAGCAAACTTTCTTTTTCCAAAGAGGAATATGAACTTGAAGGTTTATGATCATTGGAATAGACAAAACAAAAAATAATTATTTTGACATGCAATGGGAAAGACAAGAAGGAACTGATGAATAAGAACAAAACCTCATGGAGGAAAGTAACAAGCTGATACCCAGTATTTCCATTTGGATTCTTCATTTTTCTATCAACAAAATTCTCTTTGTAGTAGAATCTTTAATCGTGGAGTCACTGGCGAAAAAATGTAGTCTAAAAGATTTTTTGACTTTGTTCACCTCTCAAAATCAGATGAATAATGATATCCCAGGGAAAATATACTTCAGCTTCATCCCTGGCAACGGCGCCAAATATGTTAGTGCCATAAATTGTTCTCAGACTACTAAAGAACAAGCCAACACAATCTCATAAAATTAAATTAAGTAAAATAGGTTTTTGGTTTAAAAAAATTCATCAACAAGGAGGAAATAAACATCTACAAGCTAATACAGAACTGAATCATGTAATTTAGATAAACCAGGGATCAAACACATCCCAATAATCCATAAACATTACACAAGAAATACTAATTCCACCCACAAGCTACAAGCATTTACATGAATAAACCTTTAAACCGGAAATGAAATTGTAGACTGAGCAATCAACAAGATCAGAAATGAAAAACATGACAGGTAAAAGGTCTCATCAGTTTACATATAATCAATAACATTCATCCACTTACATAAGAGTTATAAATGCTAGCTTGAGAAATCAAAGCTCCAAAAGCCTCTCCTTGAGTGAAAAATCCCACCCCAAAACTGTATGTTTGTCTTCCTTTTATGATTACAAAAGTAAAGTAGTTCCATAACTACCTTCTAGGTCAAAAATTGAAACAGTTACATCAATTAGTTACATGGTAACTCAAAATATTTAAAGACAATTAATCCAAAAATAACAAACCGGATTTAGGGAAATTTGGTGAATTTTTGAAAGTTTGGGTCTCAAAGACGCCTTCATATCTCTTGATTCGGAAAACCTGTGCAAAAAATGAGAGAGGTGTTTTTAAATGATTCTTTTATGAACAAAAACCACTCTTTTAAAAAAAAATTCCCCTTCAATTGATCAAAATACTTGCTGCAAATGTGTGACTAAAATATGAAATTATTAAATAATTCAAACCTTGCAAATAGGCCACAAATATGAATTCGAATCTCTCAAACAATAATAGATGTTGCAAAAATGAGAGAGGTTGTTGTGAATGAGTCTGTTGTGGAAAAAAACCTCTTTTCGTTTTCCATAATTTGTTTCCATCAACTCGTAATATGCTCCCAATGATAATGACAAAAACAGGAAAAACAAAGCTGCTACAGGAATCTCCTCATGAAAATATTTGACAAATGACTCAAAATGAGGCTTAGATTATAAAGAAAACTTGGAATAAACTTTTATTATAAGTTTTCGAAAGCTTAAAGATATACATATTAACTAATAAGCCCAAAATACAAATGTTAAAACTAAAATAATGAAATAATTCAACCATTAAAAGCATTAAATCCTACAAACATTACTGATTGTCAAAAAATCAACATAAAATCTAAAATCATTTTAAACCAACGGTTCAAAATTAGGACAAAAAAAAGAGATAAACTAAGAACAATATCTAGTTATAACAAACTCTACCTAGAGTAATGGAGAGACTTTTCTTTTTCAAACAAGAATACTATGTAATCTTCAACCATTCACCTTCAAGCTTTCGATAGATTTCTAGAACGCATA